>CATQFL010000154.1:2500-26763 GCA_956483635.1 Panzeria rudis
TATGTATGTATGTATGTATGTATGTATGTATGTATGTATGTATGTATGTATGTATGTATGTATGTATGTATGTATGTATGTATGTATGTATGTATGTATGTATGTATGTATGTATGTATGTATGTATGTATGTATGTATGTATGTATGTATGTATGTATGTATGTATGTATGTATGTATGTATGTATGTATGTATGTATGTATGTATGTATGTATGTATGTATGTATGTATGTATGTATGTATGTATGTATGTATGTATGTATGTATGTATGTATGTATGTATGTATGTATGTATGTATGTATGTATGTATGTATGTATGTATGTATGTATGTATGTATGTATGTATGTATGTATGTATGTATGTATGTATGTATGTATGTATGTATGTATGTATGTATGTATGTATGTATGTATGTATGTATGTATGTATGTATGTATGTATGTATGTATGTATGTATGTATGTATGTATGTATGTATGTATGTATGTATGTATGTATGTATGTATGTATGTATGTATGTATGTATGTATGTATGTATGTATGTATGTATGTATGTATGTATGTATGTATGTATGTATGTATGTATGTATGTATGTATGTATGTATGTATGTGTTTTTTTTTTTTTTTTTTTTTTTATTATTTGTGGGATGAAAATCATCGAAAGACTCTGGCAGTGGTGGTGTTTGCCAGAAGTGCGAGACTTTAACACGCTAAAAACACCCCTTCACACTGACCCAAATGCTCCCCGTGGTACTACCGCAAGGCTATACGTCTCGGGGTGGGAAAGGTCCTAGACCCTAAATCTAAACTACATGGATTCTTCTGCGAATCTCTTCTAACCTACGAAGTTCCAACAGAACCAATTTTATAAAATTACATACATACGTCCAGTTATACAAAGATTCCAACATGATTGGAACGATGTTGTCCGGCCTAATACTACGCCCTAAGACTACTTCTAAATACGCTCTACCACTATCAAATCGTGGACAGATGAAGAACACATGTTCGGCATCTTCCACGACATTGCCACCACAACTCGGACAAAACGGAACACTGTCATGTCCGAAACGGTACAAGTACGACCTAAAACAACCATGTCCAGTCAAAAACTGTGTAATGTAGAAGTTCAAGTCGCCGTGTCTTCTTGATAACCATACCCTAATGTCAGGTATCAGTAAGTAAGTCCATCTTCCCTTGTCAGTCGCTGTCCATCGTTCTTGCCACTTCCGTAGACACATATCAGTCACACCATTCGTACTGTCCGAAACGGCTTCTAGCTCGATGGGTATCATGCCGGCAATGACAAAGGCGGCCTCGTCCGATACAGTTCGGAATGCGCTACATACTCGCAGGGCGGCCAGCCTATACACAGGGGATATCAGATTCACATATGTAGAGTATTTCAGTGAGCCTGACCATATAGGGGATGCATATAAGATAATGCTTCTTACTACACTGGTTAGCAATCTCCTCTGCAGATATTTTGGACCTCTTGTATTCGGCATGATCCGGCATAGCGCTGAGCAGGTTTTTGATGCCTTAGAACCTATATACTTCAAGTGCTCATGAAAAGACAGACGAGTGTCAATCATGACTCCAAGGTATTTTAAACATTCCTTGGATTCTATGCTACACGTGCCAATATTTAGCCTAATGGTTTCCCTATTTTTCCGACTACTAATCAGAATCGCTTCTGTTTTATGGTCAGCTAGAGCTAGACCCATTGATCTCAACCAAGACCTTACGATCTGAATACTGGCGTTTGCAATGGTTTCCGCCTCTAGTAACTCTTTTGCTTCACATACTAACGCTATGTCGTCTGCGAATCCAACTATCTTTACCTTCTCCGGCAGGTTTAACCTTAATACTCCATCGTACATGACGTTCCACAGTAGTGGACCAAGTACTGATCCTTGAGGCACCCCACCAATGATCTTTCGTCTTCTAGTACCCTTATCAGTATCATAAACTAGCTCTCTATTTCGGAAATAGTCCTGTATAATTGCCAGTAGATATCCTGGGATGTCTAAACTGGCTAAGGCATCAACAATATGCTCCCAGTTTGCCGTGTTGAAGGCATTCTTTACGTCTAGCGTTACAACTACACAATACTCTTTTGCTCCATTTCTCCACCTCTTCCCTTGGATAGCCTGAGCAGCAGTTTCTACTACAACTTTGATAGCATCTACTGTTGACCTTGCTTTCCTGAAGCCAAATTGGTTATCTGATAAACCGCGGTTAGCTTCAACACAACTTTCCAATCTTCTACAGATTATACTTTCTAGCAATTTCCCACTTGTATCTATCATACACAGCGGCCTATAAGAGGAAGGGTCGTCTGGTGGCTTATTATCCTTAGGTAACAATACTAACTTTTGTCTCTTCCACATTGTTGGAAAAATGCCCTGGCTCAAGCATGCGCTTATTACTTTCAAAAAATAGTCAGGATGGAGTTTAACAGCTTCTTTTAGTATCATATTCGGAATGCAGTCTAAACCTGGTGCCTTCTTGTCTTTAAATTTTGAGACAGCACCTTCTATCTCGGCAATCGTAACCGGAGGAATGTCGAAAAATTCAGCCGGGTAGCTGTGTTGCCATGTCGGAGTTTCCTGTTGGGGAAAGAGATGATCTACAATTCCCTTGAGGAGAGGCTCCTCTCTTGGCGGCGATGGACCAAGACATTTAAGTTTCTTGGTTACCAATTTATATGCAAAGCCCCAAGGATTACTATCTACTTCATCACAAACATTAAGAAAACACCTACGCTTGCTCCTACGAATTGCAATCTTCAACGCTTTCCTTTTATCCTTATATATTTGATGGTGTACACTATTCTCTAACCTACCTCTCGTTCGTGTATACTGCCTTCGGGCACTTATACACTCCGATCGCAAGCTAGCAATTTCATCATTCCACCAGTACACCGGGGGCTTATTTGGTGACCTTTTACGCTTTATCATAGCTACGTTACAGGCATTAGTGATATGACTTACTAATTGCACTGCCATATCTTCAGCTGAACCACTCAGTTCCATGTTCTCCATACAAGCTGCGAAGATATCCTTATCAAAGGTATTTACCTTCCATCCTGTCAAACCTCGTGCTTGTGCAATCACACGGGGCTGTTCATCTTGTACATCTATGATTATAGCGCTATGATCGCTATGAGTATAGATGTCGGATATTCTCCAGTTAACTTGGCTTGTGATGCTGCTACTGACAAATGTAATGTCAATTACCGATCCAGCATCACCCCTTCTGAAAGTTTGTTCAACTCCATTATTAATGAGTACAACACCCAATACAGAAAAGGCTTCCAAGAGTACTCTACCTCTTGTGTTTGTCAAGGGGCAGCCCCATTCAACAGCCCACGCATTGAAGTCACCCGCTATTATGACAGGATTTCTTGTAACTGCATCTGTTACTATATTGTCAACTATTACTCGAAAGTCCTCTATAGAATACCTAGGGGGAATATAGCAACTGTATAGTGTGATGCCAGAGACAGTGGCTCGGGCATATCCACATTCTGATGTTATTTTATCTCGTATTGTTAGCGTGCTGGTGTTCCATATCGCCGATGTGTCCGTATTATCGGAAACCCAATTTACAGATCCCATGTTCCGATATGGCTCACTCAGCACAGCGACATCTACATTTAAATCTCGAACGCTTTGCTTAAGAAGCTCTTGAGCTGCCTGGCAATGGTTGAGATTTAACTGTAATATACGCATTTTGATGCCTTAAGTTTTGCTTTAAACCCTAAGTTTCTGTAGAGCTCTTCTGTAGTATGGACAAACTGCACATCCGGTGACATGGTCACTAGCGGTGTTTGTTCCATTCCTACAAAGCAAGCACGACGGTTTATTGGAACAAGTTCCAATTTTGTGGCCAGTTTTGCCACACCGTAAGCAGTTTTTAGAAAGGTCCTGCCCCCTACAGTTTGCTGCTCTATGTCCATAATCAAGACATTTATAGCACCTTCTTGGTGTTACCTTTTCGCGTATTCTGCAAACAACCCAACCAATACGTATCTTCGCCATCTCTATAAGACGGCAAGCTAAGACAGCACTTACGCCAATGGTGGCAGTTTGCGTTCCTCCGTACGCTCTCCTTAACGATTTAACTGCAGCAGGCTGCAGGGATTTAAAATCGGATTCTCTAATGAGGGCTTCATAGACGTCCTCCTTTGTGGTTACCTCATCTATATCTCTAATCTCGATCCTAATCTCATGGGATAGTGCTCTAACTTCTGCGACCTCACCTAATACCTCTTCTACCGTCGACCTGAACTCACTTGTATTCTGATGCGAGGGTTTACTCAACTCTAACAATAATTCACCTTTCTCAGTCTTCCTGATATTTTTTACGTTTTGACCCAGATTATCCAGCTTAGGGTCTTTCTTCACTTGTCTGAGAATATCAGCATAGGAAGCATCCCCACAAGTTTTAATAATCAAAGCATCTGGTCGTATTGTCTTTTTTCTATTTCTAGCTCTTGGACCAACTTTAACCCAGTCAGGATCTTTAACATTCGGATCTTGTTTACCAGCCGTGTTTATACCTGTCTCCCTGGGTACAGCATTTTCACTTTTCTTCAATGCCCTATTGGGGGTTGTGCCCTTCTTCCTCTTAGATTTGTTACCCTTTGGGCTAAGAATGTTATCATCTCTTCTGCGCTTTGGGGTTCCACCTATCACAAGGTTTACCCTTGCCGGTTCGTCTGTCTGCGTTTCTCTGCTAGTCCGCGATTTCTCGTCACTACTAACACCTTTGCTACTCAATTCATCTGAAACCTGCATATACAACGCCTGTATCTCACGGGACATTGTCACTATGTCCCTGTGCACGTTTGAGCGTGTCTTCAGAAAATCTAACAACTCTCCTATTTTCACTCCTAATCTCTTCACACTGTTACTGTGGCCCTCATTACTATTGTCGACGGTATTTGACACTGTAACAGGTCTACTACTAACTGCTGTAGGAGGCGATCTCGTGATCACCGACTTCCTTGCAAATGGGTTTTCAACATCTCCCATATTTAACTCATTGTTACTTCGATTTTTATTTTCAAAATTCATTCTAATGGGTCCAAACTCAAAGCCGCTATCTCCGTTCGATGTGCAGTCACGTTAAGACCCCATGGGTCCCTTTGCAAGCAGTGAGGTCCATGCGAGGGTTGACGAAAAGATCTTATGGATCATCCCGCCAGAGCCAGATCCGTGCTAACCGGGGAACGACATCCGAACCTGCACCAACAACCTAATGATGACGAACTTCAAACGTACTTTGAGACTTGCCAAGTTTTAATAGGACGGAGGCAGTTGTGGCATTAGCCTGAGAGCCATTTCTGTAAAATTTCACTCCTACATACTCAAGTCCCAGAATACCACAACCGTCAGCCCAGGGTTCTAACAATTCAAATTCGTATGTCCAGAAATGCCATAATTAAGACCGTGCTGGACTTGATCTTAATGCTTTTCAGCGGTGCGGAATCACAGGTTTTTTAAGGATTTCTACCTAGAATGCCTTCAAACCTGTGATAACTCAGGGCCCGCGGGGTCGTCAATCCCGTTATCCTCATAAGAAGATACCCTTGCGGGTTGTATGTATGTATGTATGTATGTATGTATGTATGTATGTATGTATGTATGTATGTATGTATGTATGTATGTATGTATGTATGTATGTATGTATGTATGTATGTATGTATGTATGTATGTATGTATGTATGTATGTATGTATGTATGTATGTATGTATGTATGTATGTATGTATGTATGTATGTATGTATGTATGTATGTATGTATGTATGTATGTATGTATGTATGTATGTATGTATGTATGTATGTATGTATGTATGTATGTATGTATGTATGTATGTATGTATGTATGTATGTATGTATGTATGTATGTATGTATGTATGTATGTATGTATGTATGTATGTATGTATGTATGTATGTATGTATGTATGTATGTATGTATGTATGTATGTATGTATGTATGTATGTATGTATGTATGTATGTATGTATGTATGTATGTATGTATGTATGTATGTATGTATGTATGTATGTATGTATGTATGTATGTATGTATGTATGTATGTATGTATGTATGTATGTATGTATGTATGTATGTATGTATGTATGTATGTATGTATGTATGTATGTATGTATGTATGTATGTATGTATGTATGTATGTATGTATGTATGTATGTATGTATGTATGTATGTATGTATGTATGTATGTATGTATGTATGTATGTATGTATGTATGTATGTATGTATGTATGTATGTATGTATGTATGTATGTATGTATGTATGTATGTATGTATGTATGTATGTATGTATGTATGTATGTATGTATGTATGTATGTATGTATGTATGTATGTATGTATGTATGTATGTATGTATGTATGTATGTATGTATGTATGTATGTATGTATGTATGTATGTATGTATGTATGTATGTATGTATGTATGTATGTATGTATGTATGTATGTATGTATGTATGTATGTATGTATGTATGTATGTATGTATGTATGTATGTATGTATGTATGTATGTATGTATGTATGTATGTATGTATGTATGTATGTATGTATGTATGTATGTATGTATGTATGTATGTATGTATGTATGTATGTATGTATGTATGTATGTATGTATGTATGTATGTATGTATGTATGTATGTATGTATGTATGTATGTATGTATGTATGTATGTATGTATGTATGTATGTATGTATGTATGTATGTATGTATGTATGTATGTATGTATGTATGTATGTATGTATGTATGTATGTATGTATGTATGTATGTATGTATGTATGTATGTATGTATGTATGTATGTATGTATGTATGTATGTATGTATGTATGTATGTATGTATGTATGTATGTATGTATGTATGTATGTATGTATGTATGTATGTATGTATGTATGTATGTATGTATGTATGTATGTATGTATGTATGTATGTATGTATGTATGTATGTATGTATGTATGTATGTATGTATGTATGTATGTATGTATGTATGTATGTATGTATGTATGTATGTATGTATGTATGTATGTATGTATGTATGTATGTATGTATGTATGTATGTATGTATGTATGTATGTATGTATGTATGTATGTATGTATGTATGTATGTATGTATGTATGTATGTATGTATGTATGTATGTATGTATGTATGTATGTATGTATGTATGTATGTATGTATGTATGTATGTATGTATGTATGTATGTATGTATGTATGTATGTATGTATGTATGTATGTATGTATGTATGTATGTATGTATGTATGTATGTATGTATGTATGTATGTATGTATGTATGTATGTATGTATGTATGTATGTATGTATGTATGTATGTATGTATGTATGTATGTATGTATGTATGTATGTATGTATGTATGTATGTATGTATGTATGTATGTATGTATGTATGTATGTATGTATGTATGTATGTATGTATGTATGTATGTATGTATGTATGTATGTATGTATGTATGTATGTATGTATGTATGTATGTATGTATGTATGTATGTATGTATGTATGTATGTATGTATGTATGTATGTATGTATGTATGTATGTATGTATGTATGTATGTATGTATGTATGTATGTATGTATGTATGTATGTATGTATGTATGTATGTATGTATGTATGTATGTATGTATGTATGTATGTATGTATGTATGTATGTATGTATGTATGTATGTATGTATGTATGTATGTATGTATGTATGTATGTATGTATGTATGTATGTATGTATGTATGTATGTATGTATGTATGTATGTATGTATGTATGTATGTATGTATGTATGTATGTATGTATGTATGTATGTATGTATGTATGTATGTATGTATGTATGTATGTATGTATGTATGTATGTATGTATGTATGTATGTATGTATGTATGTATGTATGTATGTATGTATGTATGTATGTATGTATGTATGTATGTATGTATGTATGTATGTATGTATGTATGTATGTATGTATGTATGTATGTATGTATGTATGTATGTATGTATGTATGTATGTATGTATGTATGTATGTATGTATGTATGTATGTATGTATGTATGTATGTATGTATGTATGTATGTATGTATGTATGTATGTATGTATGTATGTATGTATGTATGTATGTATGTATGTATGTATGTATGTATGTATGTATGTATGTATGTATGTATGTATGTATGTATGTATGTATGTATGTATGTATGTATGTATGTATGTATGTATGTATGTATGTATGTATGTATGTATGTATGTATGTATGTATGTATGTATGTATGTATGTATGTATGTATGTATGTATGTATGTATGTATGTATGTATGTATGTATGTATGTATGTATGTATGTATGTATGTATGTATGTATGTATGTATGTATGTATGTATGTATGTATGTATGTATGTATGTATGTATGTATGTATGTATGTATGTATGTATGTATGTATGTATGTATGTATGTATGTATGTATGTATGTATGTATGTATGTATGTATGTATGTATGTATGTATGTATGTATGTATGTATGTATGTATGTATGTATGTATGTATGTATGTATGTATGTATGTATGTATGTATGTATGTATGTATGTATGTATGTATGTATGTATGTATGTATGTATGTATGTATGTATGTATGTATGTATGTATGTATGTATGTATGTATGTATGTATGTATGTATGTATGTATGTATGTATGTATGTATGTATGTATGTATGTATGTATGTATGTATGTATGTATGTATGTATGTATGTATGTATGTATGTATGTATGTATGTATGTATGTATGTATGTATGTATGTATGTATGTATGTATGTATGTATGTATGTATGTATGTATGTATGTATGTATGTATGTATGTATGTATGTATGTATGTATGTATGTATGTATGTATGTATGTATGTATGTATGTATGTATGTATGTATGTATGTATGTATGTATGTATGTATGTATGTATGTATGTATGTATGTATGTATGTATGTATGTATGTATGTATGTATGTATGTATGTATGTATGTATGTATGTATGTATGTATGTATGTATGTATGTATGTATGTATGTATGTATGTATGTATGTATGTATGTATGTATGTATGTATGTATGTATGTATGTATGTATGTATGTATGTATGTATGTATGTATGTATGTATGTATGTATGTATGTATGTATGTATGTATGTATGTATGTATGTATGTATGTATGTATGTATGTATGTATGTATGTATGTATGTATGTATGTATGTATGTATGTATGTATGTATGTATGTATGTATGTATGTATGTATGTATGTATGTATGTATGTATGTATGTATGTATGTATGTATGTATGTATGTATGTATGTATGTATGTATGTATGTATGTATGTATGTATGTATGTATGTATGTATGTATGTATGTATGTATGTATGTATGTATGTATGTATGTATGTATGTATGTATGTATGTATGTATGTATGTATGTATGTATGTATGTATGTATGTATGTATGTATGTATGTATGTATGTATGTATGTATGTATGTATGTATGTATGTATGTATGTATGTATGTATGTATGTATGTATGTATGTATGTATGTATGTATGTATGTATGTATGTATGTATGTATGTATGTATGTATGTATGTATGTATGTATGTATGTATGTATGTATGTATGTATGTATGTATGTATGTATGTATGTATGTATGTATGTATGTATGTATGTATGTATGTATGTATGTATGTATGTATGTATGTATGTATGTGTATGTATGTATGTATGTATGTATGTATGTATGTATGTATGTATGTATGTATGTATGTATGTATGTATGTATGTATGTATGTATGTATGTATGTATGTATGTATGTATGTATGTATGTATGTATGTATGTATGTATGTATGTATGTATGTATGTATGTATGTATGTATGTATGTATGTATGTATGTATGTATGTATGTATGTATGTATGTATGTATGTATGTATGTATGTATGTATGTATGTATGTATGTATGTATGTATGTATGTATGTATGTATGTATGTATGTATGTATGTATGTATGTATGTATGTATGTATGTATGTATGTATGTATGTATGTATGTATGTATGTATGTATGTATGTATGTATGTATGTATGTATGTATGTATGTATGTATGTATGTATGTATGTATGTATGTATGTATGTATGTATGTATGTATGTATGTATGTATGTATGTATGTATGTATGTATGTATGTATGTATGTATGTATGTATGTATGTATGTATGTATGTATGTATGTATGTATGTATGTATGTATGTATGTATGTATGTATGTATGTATGTATGTATGTATGTATGTATGTATGTATGTATGTATGTATGTATGTATGTATGTATGTATGTATGTATGTATGTATGTATGTATGTATGTATGTATGTATGTATGTATGTATGTATGTATGTATGTATGTATGTATGTATGTATGTATGTATGTATGTATGTATGTATGTATGTATGTATGTATGTATGTATGTATGTATGTATGTATGTATGTATGTATGTATGTATGTATGTATGTATGTATGTATGTATGTATGTATGTATGTATGTATGTATGTATGTATGTATGTATGTATGTATGTATGTATGTATGTATGTATGTATGTATGTATGTATGTATGTATGTATGTATGTATGTATGTATGTATGTATGTATGTATGTATGTATGTATGTATGTATGTATGTATGTATGTATGTATGTATGTATGTATGTATGTATGTATGTATGTATGTATGTATGTATGTATGTATGTATGTATGTATGTATGTATGTATGTATGTATGTATGTATGTATGTATGTATGTATGTATGTATGTATGTATGTATGTATGTATGTATGTATGTATGTATGTATGTATGTATGTATGTATGTATGTATGTATGTATGTATGTATGTATGTTTTTTTTTTTTTTTTTTTATTATTTGTGGGATGAAAATCATCGAAAGACTCTGGCAGTGGTGGTGTTTGCCAGAAGTGCGAGACTTTAACACGCTAAAAACACCCCTTCACACTGACCCAAATGCTCCCCGTGGTACTACCGCAAGGCTATACGTCTCGGGGTGGGAAAGGTCCTAGACCCTAAATCTAAACTACATGGATTCTTCTGCGAATCTCTTCTAACCTACGAAGTTCCAACAGAACCAATTTTATAAAATTACATACATACGTCCAGTTATACAAAGATTCCAACATGATTGGAACGATGTTGTCCGGCCTAATACTACGCCCTAAGACTACTTCTAAATACGCTCTACCACTATCAAATCGTGGACAGATGAAGAACACATGTTCGGCATCTTCCACGACATTGCCACCACAACTCGGACAAAACGGAACACTGTCATGTCCGAAACGGTACAAGTACGACCTAAAACAACCATGTCCAGTCAAAAACTGTGTAATGTAGAAGTTCAAGTCGCCGTGTCTTCTTGATAACCATACCCTAATGTCAGGTATCAGTAAGTAAGTCCATCTTCCCTAGTCAGTCGCTGTCCATCGTTCTTGCCACTTCCGTAGACACATATCAGTCACACCATTCGTACTGTCCGAAACGGCTTCTTGCCGGCAATGACAAAGGCGGCCTCGTCCGATACAGTTCGGAATGCGCTACATACTCGCAGGGCGGCCAGCCTATACACAGGGGATATCAGATTCACATATGTAGAGTATTTCAGTGAGCCTGACCATATAGGGGATGCATATAAGATAATGCTTCTTACTACACTGGTTAGCAATCTCCTCTGCAGATATTTTGGACCTCTTGTATTCGGCATGATCCGGCATAGCGCTGAGCAGGTTTTTGATGCCTTAGAACCTATATACTTCAAGTGCTCATGAAAAGACAGACGAGTGTCAATCATGACTCCAAGGTATTTTAAACATTCCTTGGATTCTATGCTACACGTGCCAATATTTAGCCTAATGGTTTCCCTATTTTTCCGACTACTAATCAGAATCGCTTCTGTTTTATGGTCAGCTAGAGCTAGACCCATTGATCTCAACCAAGACCTTACGATCTGAATACTGGCGTTTGCAATGGTTTCCGCCTCTAGTAACTCTTTTGCTTCACATACTAACGCTATGTCCTCTGCGAATCCAACTATCTTTACCTTCTCCGGCAGGTTTAACCTTAATACTCCATCGTACATGACGTTCCACAGTAGTGGACCAAGTACTGATCCTTGAGGCACCCCACCAATGATCTTTCGTCTTCTAGTACCCTTATCAGTATCATAAACTAGCTCTCTATTTCGGAAATAGTCCTGTATAATTGCCAGTAGATATCCTGGGATGTCTAAACTGGCTAAGGCATCAACAATATGCTCCCAGTTTGCCGTGTTGAAGGCATTCTTTACGTCTAGCGTTACAACTACACAATACTCTTTTGCTCCATTTCTCCACCTCTTCCTTGGATAGCCTGAGCAGCAGTTTCTACTACAACTTTGATAGCATCTACTGTTGACCTTGCTTTCCTGAAGCAAATTGGTTATCTGATAAACCGCGGTTAGCTTCAACACAACTTTCCAATCTTCTACAGATTATACTTTCTAGCAATTTCCCACTTGTATCTATCATACACAGCGGCCTATAAGAGGAAGGGTCGTCTGGTGGCTTATTATCCTTAGGTAACAATACTAACTTTTGTCTCTTCCACATTGTTGGAAAAATGCCCTGGCTCAAGCATGCGCTTATTACTTTCAAAAAATAGTCAGGATGGAGTTTAACAGCTTCTTTTAGTATCATATTCGGAATGCAGTCTAAACCTGGTGCCTTCTTGTCTTTAAATTTTGAGACATCACCTTCTATCTCGGCAATCGTAACCGAGGAATGTCGAAAAATTCAGCCGGGTAGCTGTGTTGCCATGTCGGAGTTTCCTGTTGGGGAAAGAGATGATCTACAATTCCCTGAGGAGAGGCTCCTCTCTTGGCGGCGATGGACCAAGACATTTAAGTTTCTTGGTTACCAATTTATATGCAAAGCCCCAAGGATTACTATCTACTTCATCACAAACATTAAGAAAACACCTACGCTTGCTCCTACGAATTGCAATCTTCAACGCTTTCCTTTTATCCTTATATATTTGATGGTGTACACTATTCTCTAACCTACCTCTCGTTCGTGTATACTGCCTTCGGGCACTTATACACTCCGATCGCAAGCTAGCAATTTCATCATTCCACCAGTACACCGGGGGCTTATTGGTGACCTTTTACGCTTTATCATAGCTACGTTACAGGCATTAGTGATATGACTTACTAATTGCACTGCCATATCTTCAGCTGAACCACTCAGTTCCATGTTCTCCATACAAGCTGCGAAGATATCCTTATCAAAGGTATTTACCTTCCATCCTGTCAAACCTCGTGCTTGTGCAATCACACGGGGCTGTTCATCTTGTACATCTATGATTATAGCGCTATGATCGCTATGAGTATAGATGTCAGATATTCTCCAGTTAACTTGGCTTGTGATGCTGCTACTGACAAATGTAATGTCAATTACCGATCCAGCATCACCCCTTCTGAAAGTTTGTTCAACTCCATTATTAATGAGTACAACACCCAATACAGAAAAGGCTTCCAAGAGTACTCTACCTCTTGTGTTTGTCAAGGGGCAGCCCCATTCAACAGCCCACGCATTGAAGTCACCCGCTATTATGACAGGATTTCTTGTAACTGCATCTGTTACTATATTGTCAACTATTACTCGAAAGTCCTCTATAGAATACCTAGGGGGAATATAGCAACTGTATAGTGTGATGCCAGAGACAGTGGCTCGGGCATATCCACATTCTGATGTTATTTTATCTCGTATTGTTAGCGTGCTGGTGTTCCATATCGCCGATGTGTCCGTATTATCGGAAACCCAATTTACAGATCCCATGTTCCGATATGGCTCACTCAGCACAGCGACATCTACATTTAATTTAAATCTCGAACGCTTTGCTTAAGAAGCTCTTGAGCTGCCTGGCAATGGTTGAGATTTAACTGTAATATACGCATTTTGATGCCTTAAGTTTTGCTTTAACCCTAAGTTTCTGTAGAGCTCTTCTGTAGTATGGACAAACTGCACATCCGGTGACATGGTCACTAGCGGTGTTTGTTCCATTCCTACAAAGCAAGCACGACGGTTTATTGGAACAAGTTCCAATTTTGTGGCCAGTTTTGCCACACCGTAAGCAGTTTTTAGAAAGGTCCTGCCCCCTACAGTTTGCTGCTCTATGTCCATAATCAAGACATTTATAGCACCTTCTTGGTGTTACCTTTTCGCGTATTCTGCAAACAACCCAACCAATACGTATCTTCGCCATCTCTATAAGACGGCAAGCTAAGACAGCACTTACGCCAATGGTGGCAGTTTGCGTTCCTCCGTACGCTCTCCTTAACGATTTAACTGCAGCAGGCTGCAGGGATTTAAAATCGGATTCTCTAATGAGGGCTTCATAGACGTCCTCCTTTGTGGTTACCTCATCTATATCTCTAATCTCGATCCTAATCTCATGGGATAGTGCTCTAACTTCTGCGACCTCACCTAATACCTCTTCTACCGTCGACCTGAACTCACTTGTATTCTGATGCGAGGGTTTACTCAACTCTAACAATAATTCACCTTTCTCAGTCTTCCTGATATTTTTTACGTTTTGACCCAGATTATCCAGCTTAGGGTCTTTCTTCACTTGTCTGAGAATATCAGCATAGGAAGCATCCCCACAAGTTTTAATAATCAAAGCATCTGGTCGTATTGTCTTTTTTCTATTTCTAGCTCTTGGACCAACTTTAACCCAGTCAGGATCTTTAACATTCGGATCTTGTTTACCAGCCGTGTTTATACCTGTCTCCCTGGGTACAGCATTTTCACTTTTCTTCAATGCCCTATTGGGGGTTGTGCCCTTCTTCCTCTTAGATTTGTTACCCTTTGGGCTAAGAATGTTATCATCTCTTCTGCGCTTTGGGGTTCCACCTATCACAAGGTTTACCCTTGCCGGTTCGTCTGTCTGCGTTTCTCTGCTAGTCCGCGATTTCTCGTCACTACTAACACCTTTGCTACTCAATTCATCTGAAACCTGCATATACAACGCCTGTATCTCACGGGACATTGTCACTATGTCCCTGTGCACGTTTGAGCGTGTCTTCAGAAAATCTAACAACTCTCCTATTTTCACTCCTAATCTCTTCACACTGTTACTGTGGCCCTCATTACTATTGTCGACGGTATTTGACACTGTAACAGGTCTACTACTAACTGCTGTAGGAGGCGATCTCGTGATCACCGACTTCCTTGCAAATGGGTTTTCAACATCTCCCATATTTAACTCATTGTTACTTCGATTTTTATTTTCAAAATTCATTCTAATGGGTCCAAACTCAAAGCCGCTATCTCCGTTCGATGTGCAGTCACGTTAAGACCCCATGGGTCCCTTTGCAAGCAGTGAGGTCCATGCGAGGGTTGACGAAAAGATCTTATGGATCATCCCGCCAGAGCCAGATCCGTGCTAACCGGGGAACGACATCCGAACCTGCACCAACAACCTAATGATGACGAACTTCAAACGTACTTTGAGACTTGCCAAGTTTTAATAGGACGGAGGCAGTTGTGGCATTAGCCTGAGAGCCATTTCTGTAAAATTTCACTCCTACATACTCAAGTCCCAGAATACCACAACCGTCAGCCCAGGGTTCTAACAATTCAAATTCGTATGTCCAGAAATGCCATAATTAAGACCGTGCTGGACTTGATCTTAATGCTTTTCAGCGGTGCGGAATCACAGGTTTTTTAAGGATTTCTACCTAGAATGCCTTCAAACCTGTGATAACTCAGGGCCCGCGGGGTCGTCAATCCCGTTATCCTCATAAGAAGATACCCTTGCGGGTTGTATGTATGTATGTATGTATGTATGTATGTATGTATGTATGTATGTATGTATGTATGTATGTATGTATGTATGTATGTATGTATGTATGTATGTATGTATGTATGTATGTATGTATGTATGTATGTATGTATGTATGTATGTATGTATGTATGTATGTATGTATGTATGTATGTATGTATGTATGTATGTATGTATGTATGTATGTATGTATGTATGTATGTATGTATGTATGTATGTATGTATGTATGTATGTATGTATGTATGTATGTATGTATGTATGTATGTATGTATGTATGTATGTATGTATGTATGTATGTATGTATGTATGTATGTATGTATGTATGTATGTATGTATGTATGTATGTATGTATGTATGTATGTATGTATGTATGTATGTATGTATGTATGTATGTATGTATGTATGTATGTATGTATGTATGTATGTATGTATGTATGTATGTATGTATGTATGTATGTATGTATGTATGTATGTATGTATGTATGTATGTATGTATGTATGTATGTATGTATGTATGTATGTATGTATGTATGTATGTATGTATGTATGTATGTATGTATGTATGTATGTATGTATGTATGTATGTATGTATGTATGTATGTATGTATGTATGTATGTATGTATGTATGTATGTATGTATGTATGTATGTATGTATGTATGTATGTATGTATGTATGTATGTATGTATGTATGTATGTATGTATGTATGTATGTATGTATGTATGTATGTATGTATGTATGTATGTATGTATGTATGTATGTATGTATGTATGTATGTATGTATGTATGTATGTATGTATGTATGTATGTATGTATGTATGTATGTATGTATGTATGTATGTATGTATGTATGTATGTATGTATGTATGTATGTATGTATGTATGTATGTATGTATGTATGTATGTATGTATGTATGTATGTATGTATGTATGTATGTATGTATGTATGTATGTATGTATGTATGTATGTATGTATGTATGTATGTATGTATGTATGTATGTATGTATGTATGTATGTATGTATGTATGTATGTATGTATGTATGTATGTATGTATGTATGTATGTATGTATGTATGTATGTATGTATGTATGTATGTATGTATGTATGTATGTATGTATGTATGTATGTATGTATGTATGTATGTATGTATGTATGTATGTATGTATGTATGTATGTATGTATGTATGTATGTATGTATGTATGTATGTATGTATGTATGTATGTATGTATGTATGTATGTATGTATGTATGTATGTATGTATGTATGTATGTATGTATGTATGTATGTATGTATGTATGTATGTATGTATGTATGTATGTATGTATGTATGTATGTATGTATGTATGTATGTATGTATGTATGTATGTATGTATGTATGTATGTATGTATGTATGTATGTATGTATGTATGTATGTATGTATGTATGTATGTATGTATGTATGTATGTATGTATGTATGTATGTATGTATGTATGTATGTATGTATGTATGTATGTATGTATGTATGTATGTATGTATGTATGTATGTATGTATGTATGTATGTATGTATGTATGTATGTATGTATGTATGTATGTATGTATGTATGTATGTATGTATGTATGTATGTATGTATGTATGTATGTATGTATGTATGTATGTATGTATGTATGTATGTATGTATGTATGTATGTATGTATGTATGTATGTATGTATGTATGTATGTATGTATGTATGTATGTATGTATGTATGTATGTATGTATGTATGTATGTATGTATGTATGTATGTATGTATGTATGTATGTATGTATGTATGTATGTATGTATGTATGTATGTATGTATGTATGTATGTATGTATGTATGTATGTATGTATGTATGTATGTATGTATGTATGTATGTATGTATGTATGTATGTATGTATGTATGTATGTATGTATGTATGTATGTATGTATGTATGTATGTATGTATGTATGTATGTATGTATGTATGTATGTATGTATGTATGTATGTATGTATGTATGTATGTATGTATGTATGTATGTATGTATGTATGTATGTATGTATGTATGTATGTATGTATGTATGTATGTATGTATGTATGTATGTATGTATGTATGTATGTATGTATGTATGTATGTATGTATGTATGTATGTATGTATGTATGTATGTATGTATGTATGTATGTATGTATGTATGTATGTATGTATGTATGTATGTATGTATGTATGTATGTATGTATGTATGTATGTATGTATGTATGTATGTATGTATGTATGTATGTATGTATGTATGTATGTATGTATGTATGTATGTATGTATGTATGTATGTATGTATGTATGTATGTATGTATGTATGTATGTATGTATGTATGTATGTATGTATGTATGTATGTATGTATGTATGTATGTATGTATGTATGTATGTATGTATGTATGTATGTATGTATGTATGTATGTATGTATGTATGTATGTATGTATGTATGTATGTATGTATGTATGTATGTATGTATGTATGTATGTATGTATGTATGTATGTATGTATGTATGTATGTATGTATGTATGTATGTATGTATGTATGTATGTATGTATGTATGTATGTATGTATGTATGTATGTATGTATGTATGTATGTATGTATGTATGTATGTATGTATGTATGTATGTATGTATGTATGTATGTATGTATGTATGTATGTATGTATGTATGTATGTATGTATGTATGTATGTATGTATGTATGTATGTATGTATGTATGTATGTATGTATGTATGTATGTATGTATGTATGTATGTATGTATGTATGTATGTATGTATGTATGTATGTATGTATGTATGTATGTATGTATGTATGTATGTATGTATGTATGTATGTATGTATGTATGTATGTATGTATGTATGTATGTATGTATGTATGTATGTATGTATGTATGTATGTATGTATGTATGTATGTATGTATGTATGTATGTATGTATGTATGTATGTATGTATGTATGTATGTATGTATGTATGTATGTATGTATGTATGTATGTATGTATGTATGTATGTATGTATGTATGTATGTATGTATGTATGTATGTATGTATGTATGTATGTATGTATGTATGTATGTATGTATGTATGTATGTATGTATGTATGTATGTATGTATGTATGTATGTATGTATGTATGTATGTATGTATGTATGTATGTATGTATGTATGTATGTATGTATGTATGTATGTATGTATGTATGTATGTATGTATGTATGTATGTATGTATGTATGTATGTATGTATGTATGTATGTATGTATGTATGTATGTATGTATGTATGTATGTATGTATGTATGTATGTATGTATGTATGTATGTATGTATGTATGTATGTATGTATGTATGTATGTATGTATGTATGTATGTATGTATGTATGTATGTATGTATGTATGTATGTATGTATGTATGTATGTATGTATGTATGTATGTATGTATGTATGTATGTATGTATGTATGTATGTATGTATGTATGTATGTATGTATGTATGTATGTATGTATGTATGTATGTATGTATGTATGTATGTATGTATGTATGTATGTATGTATGTATGTATGTATGTATGTATGTATGTATGTATGTATGTATGTATGTATGTATGTATGTATGTATGTATGTATGTATGTATGTATGTATGTATGTATGTATGTATGTATGTATGTATGTATGTATGTATGTATGTATGTATGTATGTATGTATGTATGTATGTATGTATGTATGTATGTATGTATGTATGTATGTATGTATGTATGTATGTATGTATGTATGTATGTATGTATGTATGTATGTATGTATGTATGTATGTATGTATGTATGTATGTATGTATGTATGTATGTATGTATGTATGTATGTATGTATGTATGTATGTATGTATGTATGTATGTATGTATGTATGTATGTATGTATGTATGTATGTATGTATGTATGTATGTATGTATGTATGTATGTATGTATGTATGTATGTATGTATGTATGTATGTATGTATGTATGTATGTATGTATGTATGTATGTATGTATGTATGTATGTATGTATGTATGTATGTATGTATGTATGTATGTATGTATGTATGTATGTATGTATGTATGTATGTATGTATGTATGTATGTATGTATGTATGTATGTATGTATGTATGTATGTATGTATGTATGTATGTATGTATGTATGTATGTATGTATGTATGTATGTATGTATGTATGTATGTATGTATGTATGTATGTATGTATGTATGTATGTATGTATGTATGTATGTATGTATGTATGTATGTATGTATGTATGTATGTATGTATGTATGTATGTATGTATGTATGTATGTATGTATGTATGTATGTATGTATGTATGTATGTATGTATGTATGTATGTATGTATGTATGTATGTATGTATGTATGTATGTATGTATGTATGTATGTATGTATGTATGTATGTATGTATGTATGTATGTATGTATGTATGTATGTATGTATGTATGTATGTATGTATGTATGTATGTATGTATGTATGTATGTATGTATGTATGTATGTATGTATGTATGTATGTATGTATGTATGTATGTATGTATGTATGTATGTAT
Organism: Panzeria rudis; assembly: GCA_956483635.1. Classification (NCBI taxonomy): domain Eukaryota; kingdom Metazoa; phylum Arthropoda; class Insecta; order Diptera; family Tachinidae; genus Panzeria; species Panzeria rudis. The sequence continues at coordinate 23,085 of CATQFL010000154.1, forward strand.
GTATGTATGTATGTATGTATGTATGTATGTATGTATGTATGTATGTATGTATGTATGTATGTATGTATGTATGTATGTATGTATGTATGTATGTATGTATGTATGTATGTATGTATGTATGTATGTATGTATGTATGTATGTATGTATGTATGTATGTATGTATGTATGTATGTATGTATGTATGTATGTATGTATGTATGTATGTATGTATGTATGTATGTATGTATGTATGTATGTATGTATGTATGTATGTATGTATGTATGTATGTATGTATGTATGTATGTATGTATGTATGTATGTATGTATGTATGTATGTATGTATGTATGTATGTATGTATGTATGTATGTATGTATGTATGTATGTATGTATGTATGTATGTATGTATGTATGTATGTATGTATGTATGTATGTATGTATGTATGTATGTATGTATGTATGTATGTATGTATGTATGTATGTATGTATGTATGTATGTATGTATGTATGTATGTATGTATGTATGTATGTATGTATGTATGTATGTATGTATGTATGTATGTATGTATGTATGTATGTATGTATGTATGTATGTATGTATGTATGTATGTATGTATGTATGTATGTATGTATGTATGTATGTATGTATGTATGTATGTATGTATGTATGTATGTATGTATGTATGTATGTATGTATGTATGTATGTATGTATGTATGTATGTATGTATGTATGTATGTATGTATGTATGTATGTATGTATGTATGTATGTATGTATGTATGTATGTATGTATGTATGTATGTATGTATGTATGTATGTATGTATGTATGTATGTATGTATGTATGTATGTATGTATGTATGTATGTATGTATGTATGTATGTATGTATGTATGTATGTATGTATGTATGTATGTATGTATGTATGTATGTATGTATGTATGTATGTATGTATGTATGTATGTATGTATGTATGTATGTATGTATGTATGTATGTATGTATGTATGTATGTATGTATGTATGTATGTATGTATGTATGTATGTATGTATGTATGTATGTATGTATGTATGTATGTATGTATGTATGTATGTATGTATGTATGTATGTATGTATGTATGTATGTATGTATGTATGTATGTATGTATGTATGTATGTATGTATGTATGTATGTATGTATGTATGTATGTATGTATGTATGTATGTATGTATGTATGTATGTATGTATGTATGTATGTATGTATGTATGTATGTATGTATGTATGTATGTATGTATGTATGTATGTATGTATGTATGTATGTATGTATGTATGTATGTATGTATGTATGTATGTATGTATGTATGTATGTATGTATGTATGTATGTATGTATGTATGTATGTATGTATGTATGTATGTATGTATGTATGTATGTATGTATGTATGTATGTATGTATGTATGTATGTATGTATGTATGTATGTATGTATGTATGTATGTATGTATGTATGTATGTATGTATGTATGTATGTATGTATGTATGTATGTATGTATGTATGTATGTATGTATGTATGTATGTATGTATGTATGTATGTATGTATGTATGTATGTATGTATGTATGTATGTATGTATGTATGTATGTATGTATGTATGTATGTATGTATGTATGTATGTATGTATGTATGTATGTATGTATGTATGTATGTATGTATGTATGTATGTATGTATGTATGTATGTATGTATGTATGTATGTATGTATGTATGTATGTATGTATGTATGTATGTATGTATGTATGTATGTATGTATGTATGTATGTATGTATGTATGTATGTATGTATGTATGTATGTATGTATGTATGTATGTATGTATGTATGTATGTATGTATGTATGTATGTATGTATGTATGTATGTATGTATGTATGTATGTATGTATGTATGTATGTATGTATGTATGTATGTATGTATGTATGTATGTATGTATGTATGTATGTATGTATGTATGTATGTATGTATGTATGTATGTATGTATGTATGTATGTATGTATGTATGTATGTATGTATGTATGTATGTATGTATGTATGTATGTATGTATGTATGTATGTATGTATGTATGTATGTATGTATGTATGTATGTATGTATGTATGTATGTATGTATGTATGTATGTATGTATGTATGTATGTATGTATGTATGTATGTATGTATGTATGTATGTATGTATGTATGTATGTATGTATGTATGTATGTATGTATGTATGTATGTATGTATGTATGTATGTATGTATGTATGTATGTATGTATGTATGTATGTATGTATGTATGTATGTATGTATGTATGTATGTATGTATGTATGTATGTATGTATGTATGTATGTATGTATGTATGTATGTATGTATGTATGTATGTATGTATGTATGTATGTATGTATGTATGTATGTATGTATGTATGTATGTATGTATGTATGTATGTATGTATGTATGTATGTATGTATGTATGTATGTATGTATGTATGTATGTATGTATGTATGTATGTATGTATGTATGTATGTATGTATGTATGTATGTATGTATGTATGTATGTATGTATGTATGTATGTATGTATGTATGTATGTATGTATGTATGTATGTATGTATGTATGTATGTATGTATGTATGTATGTATGTATGTATGTATGTATGTATGTATGTATGTATGTATGTATGTATGTATGTATGTATGTATGTATGTATGTATGTATGTATGTATGTATGTATGTATGTATGTATGTATGTATGTATGTATGTATGTATGTATGTATGTATGTATGTATGTATGTATGTATGTATGTATGTATGTATGTATGTATGTATGTATGTATGTATGTATGTATGTATGTATGTATGTATGTATGTATGTATGTATGTATGTATGTATGTATGTATGTATGTATGTATGTATGTATGTATGTATGTATGTATGTATGTATGTATGTATGTATGTATGTATGTATGTATGTATGTATGTATGTATGTATGTATGTATGTATGTATGTATGTATGTATGTATGTATGTATGTATGTATGTATGTATGTATGTATGTATGTATGTATGTATGTATGTATGTATGTATGTATGTATGTATGTATGTATGTATGTATGTATGTATGTATGTATGTATGTATGTATGTATGTATGTATGTATGTATGTATGTATGTATGTATGTATGTATGTATGTATGTATGTATGTATGTATGTATGTATGTATGTATGTATGTATGTATGTATGTATGTATGTATGTATGTATGTATGTATGTATGTATGTATGTATGTATGTATGTATGTATGTATGTATGTATGTATGTATGTATGTATGTATGTATGTATGTATGTATGTAGGATGTATGTATGTATGTATGTATGTATGTATGTATGTATGTATGTATGTATGTATGTATGTATGTATGTATGTATGTATGAGTATGTATGTATGTATGTAGATGTATGTATGTTGTTGTATGTATGTATGTATGTGTATGTATGTATGTATGTAGGTATGTATGTATGTATGTATGTATGTAGTATGTATGTATGTATGTATGTATGTATGTATGTATGTATGTATGTATGATGTATGTATGTATGTATGTAGGTATGTATGGTGATGTATGTATGTATGTATGTATGTATGGTATGTAGGATGAGGTGGTATGTATGTATGTAGGGATGTAGGTATGG
>CATQFL010000155.1:0-89308 GCA_956483635.1 Panzeria rudis
ATATGTACTTTATAAGGTGTGCGCAGTAGTTGTTTTGCATTTGACGGATCTTTTCTATGCAGTTTGACATTTCAAAATAAAAAAGGTTAAGCAACTATCCCTGGTATGGAAACGAAATCTTGATAAATGGCAAAAAGCCGTGTGTAAACGGTATAGATTTCGACATAGATTTGAATTGAAATCTACCAGATTTCGCTCTGGTGTAAATGTAGTATAATTGGCAATGTTTTCCGTTTATATGCAAACTCTTTCGTTAATTGTTGATAATTTACATGAGTTTGCTAATTGCAAATAAAAAATTAAATCACCGTTTATGAGAAGGAAATAGGTCATGCGGATAATCATATTATGCGAAAATATTGAAAACACTTGCAAAAAAGCATTAAAAACTTTGTTGATTACATATGTAAGAACTATTACCACAGTCTAACCAGACGCGACACGAGCCGGAAGATATTTCCGTCTAAGCCGTAGTGGCCGTCATCACAAAAGAGAAATAAGAAAGTATTAATGTTTCTTTTTGTTTTGTTTTACGCATACATTTGAAAAATCTGCAACACTTTTAATTGGATAATATGAAACACCAACACGTAATTGTTGTCTCTTTCTCAACTAGCCGGCATAAAAACCTGATTTGGGCAATTTTCAACTGTCAAAGTTGACGTGTCTGGTTAGACTATGCTATTACCATGTGTAAACGCAAGGTTATTTATATTGCTTGAGCCGCCCACTCCAGCTAGTGGCGACGGTGATATAACAAAATTAAGCGGCAGTTAAAAGCAAATCTAATACGATACAGATCAACTTCATTTTTATTACGCCATAAAACTAGGGAAATTTATAGAATAAGTATGGTAGCGCGAAATGGAAATTTTTTTAAAACGAGATATATTGATATATTAAAGATTTATATCAATATAAGACTACCGCTATATCACTAAAGCTGTGTTCTCACTATGTGTATTTGTGTTATGGAATGTCACTTTTTATACACATGTGATTTCATGTGTATGTCAAAAATTTGCGGTTTACATAAGGTTTATAATTTTTGTGTTCACCTGTTGGTATGTTACGTACATTTGACATAACCTATAAAGCAAAACAATCATAAAACAGCCGAGTGGTTATACATATTTTATTGTTATATATACTTATTTAATTTAATTTTACACTTATTTTATTTCATTTAATACTTTATTAATTTAATGATTATTTTATTTCATTTTCCCGTCCGCAAACAATTGCTTTATTAAAAACCAGCTGATGACAGACGCTTTGTCACTTCAAAATAGAACTCGTTCTAAATCGTGTGTACTGTACACAGAGAAATAACACAGGCTATTGTTTGAAGGGGTTCAGACTATGTGTACAAATTTACCATGTGAAAATGTGACATTCCAAATGGCAAATACACATAGTGAGAACACAGCTTAAATAAACAAAGCGGAATCTATTAACATAAAAAAAATAAGGAAAAAATAGACTGCAATCGAACAAGACTGCATAGAAGCGGCTGCGAATATGAAATAGTGCGGTCCATCTGCATATGATCAAAATGACTGCATACAAACTGTTAGCATGAAAAACAGGCTGTAATCAAATCACTGTATATATATATATATATATATATATATATATATATATATATATATATATATATATATATATATATATATATATATATATATATATATATATATATATATATATATATATATATATATATATATATATATATATATATATATATTTATATATATATATATATATATATATATATATATATATATATATATATATATATATATATATATATATATATATATATATATATATATATATATATATATATATATATATATATATATATATATATATATATATATATATATATATATATATATATATTTTTTTTAATCGGAGGGAAAATTCGCTAATTTCATCCATAACTCTGTCATTTGTGAACCAATTTTCAAAATTAGTTTGTTGTTGAAAAGGGCCAAGCCGGCTAAAAAGGTTAGCTAAGAAAATTAGCCGGTTAACCGGCCAGCTTATGCCATTTAGCCGGCTTAGCCGAATTAGCCGGCTTAATCGTCTTAGGCGGCTTAACCGGCTCAGCTAATTTAGCCGGCTTAGCTGTTTTAGACGGCTTAGCTGTTTTAGATGGCTGAGCTGGTTTAGCTGGCTTAATCAACTAAATTAGCTACACTCTAAAACATTACTTCAAATTTACGATCATATATTGTCTAAATTTGTGTTGAAAATTTCTCCTTGTCTAAAATTACATCGATTTAGTAGTTATTTTATTAAAGAAAAACCCTTTCAAATTAAACATATTTAGTCAAAGTGGAAAATATGTAACGTAAAGTATAATACGGCTATGGCTGAATGGTAGATACGTCAGACTATCAGTCGGGATGTGGCGGTTCAAACCTGCACGCAGCCAGTCGCTTTTTTTAGTAAAAGCATTTTGTTGAAAAATAATGCGTGTGTAATTTTAGGTCGATAATAATCTGTAAAGTGTTGCCGACTATTGTCGACCTAATTTTCAACAAAAATGTTTTAGAGTGTAAATCAGCTAAACAGCTAATTTTGTTTCTATTGTTTGACAATTTATAATACCATATCATAACATATGACCGGCAGAACATGACCGTCCGAAGTTGGCCGACCGAATGTGATTCGCCGTATCCTAATGGCAGGTGACCAGCCGAAGGTGACAGACCGACGCCGACAGGCCTTGTGAAGGCGACAGGTGGTAGGCTGAAGGCGATAGGAGCTTCGTTCCTACCGGGTGCCCTATAGCACCGTACGTCTTTAGAGTTCCGTGCACCAAAAGTGTCAAGGAACCCTGTCCGTCTGTCTGTCAGTCACTGGCTGTTTTCTCGAACACCGTAATAGCTACGGACCTGAAATTTTCACAGAATATGTAAAACTTCTGCCGCTAGAACAACAAACAAAAATCGCTAAAACCTAAAAAATCACCAAAACTATAAAAAAACGCAAAAGTAACAAAAAAAGTCGTCGAAACGAAAAAACCGCCAAAACTTAAAAAAACGCTTAAACTAAAAATATCGTCAAAAAACCAAAAATAAGCAAAAAAACTTTAAAACTGAACAAAATCGCCAAAAATACAAAAAAAGCTCCAAAACTGAAAAAATCGCCTAAACTAAGAAAATCACAACACTGAAAAAATCGCCAAAACTGAAAAAGCTCCAAAACTAAAAAATCGCCAGAAGTGAAAAAAATCGCCAAAACCGAAACAAATCGTCAAAGCTAAAAAACGCCTAAAATGCAAAAAATCGCCAAAAATGAAAAAAATGCCAAAACCGAAGAAATCACAAAAAACCGAAAATAATCGCAAAAAACTGAAAAATCACCAAAACCGAAAAAAATCGTCAAAATTAAAAAAATCGCTTAAAATAAAAAAATCGCCAAAAATTTATCTCTCAGTTTTGGCAATTTTTTGTGATTTTTTCCAGTTTTGGCGATTTTTTCGGTTTTTGTAGATTTTTTAAGTTTTGGCCTTTTTTTATTTGTTCCGATCTTTTTCACCTTTGACGATTTTTTTCCGTTTTGGCCATTTCTTTCACTTTTGATGATTTTTTTCAGTTTTGGAGCTTTTTTCGGCTTTGGCGATTTTTTTCTCTTTTGGCGATTTTTTTCAGCCTTGGGTTTTTTTTTTTGTTTTGGAGATTTTTTTCGATTTTGGCAATTTATTTCATTTTAGGCGCTTTTTTCAGTTTTGGCGATTTTTTTTCAGTTTTGACGATTTTTTTCAGTTTTTGCGTTTTTTGTTTGTTTTGGTGATTTTTTTCAGTTTTGTAGCTTTTGCGTTTTTTAAAGTTTTTTTTGGCGATTTTTTTTTTAGTTTTGGTGATTTTTTGGGTTTTAGCGATTTTTGTTTGTTGTTCTAGCGGCAGAAGTTTTACATATTCTGTGAAAATTTCAGGTCCGTAGCAATTACGGTTTTCGAGAAAACAGCCAGTGACTGACAGACAGACGGACAGCGTAAGGAAAACAATAGGGTTCTTTGACACTTTTGGTGTACGGAACTCTAAATACGTACGGTGCTAAGGGGCATCGGGTAGGAACGAAGCTCCTATCGCCTTAAGCCTACCACCCGCCGCCTTCTCAAGGCCTACTTAGGCCTGTCGGCTTCGGTCTCTCACCTTTGGCTGGTCACCAGCCGATAGTATACGGCGAATCACATTCGGCCGGTCAACTTCTGACGGTCATATATTATGTTATACTAGCTGACCCGGTCCGCGTTGCTGGCCCTGAACAAACATTAGTGTTGTATTACCACACGATTTAAATTAAGCTTTTAACGAAATTTACGGGCTTTAAATAGAAATTCATGGAATACCTTTCATAAAGTTTTTTTACAGAATAACTTACATATGGTGCAGATATGGGCTCAGTCAAAAACAAACGCATGTATTTAAGAGAAAGTGGAAATTATATTTATTTATTACTTCATCTTAAGGCTAGAGGATAGACAATGTTTTTCGTTTTTTGATTTGGTGCAAAAACGTATAAATTTTTTGGCGTGCCAACTCGGGAGCAAGCCACATACAATTGGCCGTGCGAAAAACATGAAGTTTCCAAAATTAAGCCAGCAATAGTCAATGATTGGCCTTGTGCTTTGTTGATGGTAATAGCAAAGGCAAGACGCAAAGGGAATTGGAGCCGCTTGAATTTGAATGGTAAATCGTTGGAAATCATCGGAATTCGTGGAATAAGTACGTCTTCGCCTTTGAATCTGCTACCGATGATTGTTGCCTCGATTAAATTTGGTGAACAGTTTTTTATGGTCAATCTGGTTCCGTTGCACAACTTTGGTGCGTTTAAGTTGCGAATAAGAATTACCGGTGATCCAACCTTTAATGTTAGCACATGCGGTGGCATTCCGGGTGGTTGCAATGAATTTAAAAATTCAGTGCGATAATTGACGGCTTGTTCTTCATCCATTACTGTGTCAATCGATTTGTATTTGATTAATTTGCCTGGCAGTTTTAATTGAATTTGCTCATTGAGCTTGTTGACATCATCATTTTTTGGTGCCAAAATTGCACGTTCGCACAGCCAATCCGGATTTTTGTAGGAGGTTGTTAGATTTGGAAATACCTTGTCGACAACGGCTTGAATATTCATTTGCATTTGACAGAAGTTAGGTGGGAATGAAATCTCGTTCGTTGCGCGATTGATTCGAATTTTTCCATTTCCGATGTCCAAAAGTTGTTTTGCGAATGTTTGGGCAGACGGGTCTTGCAACAAATGCACACGCATGTTCGTCGATAGCGTAATTTTCTCGACTCGATTCCAAAGATACGAAGCTTTCAAGCATGCGTTCAGCTCATCTGCGGGCATTGATCTTGGAATAACGGGCAAAGTTTGACGGAAATCACCGGCAAGAAGAATAAGAGCGCCTCCCATCAGTTGGTTGTTTCCTCGGAAGTCACGTAGAGTCCGGTCAAGCGCCTCGAGCAATTTCTTATGGGCCATTGTGCATTCGTCCCAAATGATAATTTTGCACCTTTTAAGGATTGTGGCCATGCCGGAGTTTTTGCTGATGTTGCAAGTTGGTGTTTCTACCTGGTTCAAATCCAATGGAAGTTTCAGTGCTGAGTGTGCAGTGCGTCCGCCGTCCAATAGCGTTGATGCAATTCCAGATGATGCCACTGCGAGTGCAATGCAATTTTGCATTCGAACCGACGCCAATATTAAATTAATGAGGAATGTTTTGCCTGTTCCTCCTGGTGCATCGAGGAAAATAAGTCCCCCATTTCCGTTGGTTACCCTTTCCATGTTTTTTGCATATGCAGTTTTTTGATCATCAACCAACCGTCTTGTTTGAGTCTCCACATATTGTTGTTGCTGGTTGACATCGAAGTGCTGTTCTCGCTCCAGGTCTCTGTTTTGAACACTGTTTCTGTCGCGTATCGGAGCCGGCATTCCAAGTTCAATATGGAGTTTGTTGTTGATGGATATGCACATGTCCTCAATCAGCAATAGAGTTTGGTTGAAAATCTCGTCCGAATACTCCTGGTTGGGATAAGTTGCGCGTAATTGCCTGAGAATATCTTCACCTAAGGTTTCGCGATGGGTTTCCCACAGTTCTCGTGGATTAGATGGTGAACATGTTGTTAAAATTATTGCAAACAAAGTGCGTATTTGTTTTGGGTGACACGTGAGTGACGAAAACATGCTTCTCTATAAGTCTGACATTCATTTCCATGAATGGTTTTCAAGGCGGCGAATGATGTTGGACCTTTGATCGTATGCAATAGCAATCGCAAATAATAGCATTCAGCATTATTCGGATGAACGGTGTAGACACGTCCTAAAGCATCAGAAGAATGCACACCAGCATATTCTGCGACAATCGCACCACGCTTTCTTCTCATGAACTTCTTCGACGACGTGTTCCAAGTGTAATATTTAGGAATTTCAGGATATATTAAAGTTTTGGCGAAATTGTCGGTTGCACACAATTCAAAGAAAGCGGTGAGAGTGGTGTGTGGTGGCTGTTCGGCTCGATTTGCAGCATTTCGTTCGGTGAAATAAACACGCTGACCATTTTCCAAATGAACAGCTAGATGTTGAACTGTTGGATATCGCTCGTGGATATTGAATGAAAGTATACGCCAAACGGCTTCATTGCTGCTGATGTAACGGCCTATCTGGAATTGCGTGATTTCGTCAGTTTGATTGGCAAGCCCGAATACTGCCATGTCGCTGCCTTTATTAACGTATTTGCAAATATATTTGATCGACTTGACCGAATTACAATACTCAACATTGATGTGGGCATCAAACATTTTTGAAAGCAGCGGTGAGTAGAGCACGATCCATCTGTTATCGACGTCAACATCTACATTGCGCATTTTAATTGTTGTTGTATATCCACCGTAGTTCGCACTTCTTCGCCTATACAGAGGATATCCATCGCCTCCTGTTTGAGTTTCTTGGAGGAGCTCGCGTGGATAACGCTTTGTACACTTGCCTTCTTTCATGCATGGTGAATTTCTGTTCAGTTGACCGCAAGGACCGTGGACCATGTGTTTTCGGATTGATTCAAATAGAACCGGATCCGCTGTGGGATTCGGGAGTTCTGCGGAAATCACGTCATCGATTTGCGTTGGCATGATTTTTTGTTTTAGCCAGAGTAAAATATGGGCGTGTGGCAGGCCTCGCTTCTGCCATTCAACCGAGTACATCCAGCATAGAGTTTCGCCAAATATGTAATTTTTGGTGATGACATCCATCAGCCTTGTCAACTTTTGTTTGAATACTCGGGCGAGAATATCGTGTCTATGTGTTGAATTCTGGCCGGTAAACAAAAGGTCGGTGATGTGTTTCCATGCTGGGTTGCATGTGAAAGTGATGAAGAGGTCTGGCCGTCCATATTTGCGCACGTATGTCATGGCATCTTGAGCGTACTGGTGCATGTGTCGCGGACTGCCTGTGTATGTTGCTGGCAAGATCACCATTTGGCCGATATTCGCAGCGTTTCCATCATTGGCGATCGCATCACGCAAGTGGACATATTCTTCGACGCGTAGCTTTTGCTGATTCAACCGAATGAATAGCAGACGTTCACTTTCAATTTTCGCGTACATGTCGACAATGAATTGATGGAAGACTTCACGACATTTCAACAAATGATTACATTCATTTGGCCTGATCATAAGGCGATAGGCATAAAAGTGCATACAGGAAACTTTTTTTGTGGACTCTCCATTTGAGTTGGGGTTAATCTGCATTACGTTGAAATGATACCCATCCTCACCACGCGGAAAAAGTAGTGGATATTGTAGTGCATCGTACGATCGATGAGTTTCCGCAATGCGTTGAACACTTGCATTACGGCGATGGATGATAATATCGCGACGCTCGAAGTCTGTGCCGACCATAACAACTGCAACGTCACCTATCACAGGTGCATTGAAGCGCCGCTCATGCTCACCAGCCGGTGTCTTGTCAGCTCTTATCACAACCGTATAATCATCTGTCGGCATCTGGTCTAGGGCTGTTTTGAATAGACAGATGAGGCTGTTGTGTTCGTGTAACATAGCTTGAAGTCTCGAAACGATTTCCCGTCTGACTTCAGTACTGATTGTGCAACGTTGTTCAACCTCTGTAGCTTCATCGGCAGTGAAGTAAATTTGGAGGAACTTGGCATCATCATTGGGAAGTGGGAGCAACGATCCAATACTGTGGTAGATTTGGCCTTGCACTTTGAAAGTGGGTATGTAACCGGCATTGTTGATGATATTAGTTGCTCCGAAGGACGTCATTTGAAAGCATGAGTTGTAGTTTCGTATGTTTTGAAGGAAGTGCTTTGAAGTCGGATTGGCGCCAGAAATGTAACTTTGTAGGGGTTCAGGCGGCTCAATTATTGGTGGTAAAACAACTTTACCGTTCAAACAACACATTCCCTGGGACTCCTTAGCGAACTTCAGAGCACGACAATTTAAGCAAACTTTGTCCATTGCGCCAATCACTACGTCCTTGTGATTGCGGTAGTCATCTTCCTTATTGTAGTGAAATGCCGCCAACTTTAAATCGGTTCTTTCTCTTGATCGAACCATTCGGGAGCGATTGGCAGTAAGGCTTTCGACGTGCTGTTGGTGTGTCTCAGCAGCTCTAAATGAAGATGTACTGTCACGCATTTGCTGAAGCCGTGATTCGCGTTGTCTCTCCGTTTCTGCGGCTCTAGACGTAGATGCCCTTTCACGATTTTCCTGAAGACGTGATTCGTGTTCCTCAGCTGATTCAGCGGCTCTTCTTGTCCTCTGCTGCCGCGTTGCGATGGTTTTTTTAGCAAGAGCCGTTTTTTTAGGTGGCATTTTAGTAAACTGGAATAGTGCAAAAGGAACAATGATGTGTTTTGTTTTTTTACTTTTATAACATTAGTAATCATATTACCTATTTGATGAATTGGCATTAAAAATAATTTGTGAAGTTATTTCACTATTGTAAATTTAAAAACACTTGTTATTTACTAAATTGATTTCACTTATAGGTTTCTCACTTATGAACACAAAACAGCAAAGTTTGTTGGATTGTACCGTTATTTTTTACCAGCGTTTAAAAAAAGAAATGCAGTCAGTGAGCAATTGAAAAAAACTCTAAATGTGCATAAAATGTAGGTATCTTAAATGCAAGAAAAGTTGTTTATCATCGATTGATATAATATAAATATTATTTTAAACTTATTGTACAATGTTGCACCTTAGTAAGCGGGGAATATGTTGTATTATATAGTAATGTAAATATTTTGTAAATAAACCGAAAACTCGGATTTTTGAATGCAACATTTCGGAAGTTTTAAAATTTTGATATTTTATTATATATTAGTGAGTTTTTTTTTTGTAAATATCTTCGGAACTACATAACCGATTTAAGAGATTGATATCTCGTTTTGAAAAGCATAACAATGGCTTTAAAAAATAAAATAAAAAAGAAAAAAAAATAATAAATATGTATATGTCATTGGTGGGTTTTGCCACGCCCCTCCGCCCACAGACCGAAAATCAAAAATCGGACTTCACAGTGTCACCCGCCTGAATATTCTGAAGATTCTCTGAAAATTTCATCAAAATCGGCCCAGCCGTTTTCGAGGCCATTTCTTACATACATACACACATCCTCTTTTATATATATAGAATTATAAATCGTCAAACAACAGAAACAAAACTAGCTGTTAAGCTAATTTAGTTGATTAAGCCAGCTAAACCAGCTAAGCCGGCTAAAACAGCTAAGTTGAATATTCCAGCTAAGCTGGCTAAGCCGGCTAAACCAGCTAAGCCGGCTAAATCAGCTAAGCCGGCTAAATCAGCTAAGCCGGCTAAATCAGCTAAGCCGGCTAAATCGGCTAAGCCAGCTAAGCCGGTTAATCGGCTAATTTTTTTAGTTAACCTTTTTAGCCGGCTTAATTGTACAGCCCTAATAAAAACACACATGCAGTAAATGTTCAAAAAGCGAACGGATCTCTTTTGCGTTGTTGAAAACATTTTTTTTACACCACCAGTAAGAAAACTATTTTGAAATGTATGTATATGTTATAATGCGTGCATCTATTTTTAAAATTTTTGTGGCCTTCTTGTTATAAATATACAAGACAAAAATTACATACAAAAACAAGACATAAATAAAATAAATTTGTTATGGGTATTCTTTATTTAAAGTGAAATTCCTAAAAACATTTAGCCTTGATAAAATATTATTTACATACTGTATGTCGTCATATGAGTTCATAAAAGCCCTAAGTTGCATTGAAATAATTTGAAAGGAGAAAAACAAAAAACTCTCTAATATGAAAAATTAACCCATGAACAGGCCACGAATACTTATAATACTCATTTTACATGGACGAATAGAGGACTAAAGCTTTTTTCTTATACTGTAGAAAATATAAAAGTGTAGTTAAGTCCGCTTACGTTTAAGGTGACGATCGATGTTCTGATTTATTGAAACAGTACAAGATCATAAATGATAGTGATGTGACAAATATATATACACATTTTTTGAGCAAGGAATGTGGTCAAATCATATACACACATACATATGTATGTACATACTTCCATACGTACCATGAAACAAAGAATGTAGATTGCGCATGTCCGGTAACTTTTGTGTACTGGTAAGACGTCAAAATAATCTTGAAATCCAAATGAAAATAAAATTTACCTATACCAAATACACGTGTCTGCTGATGTGACGTAGATGCGCAGAAATATAATTTCTTCAAAAGCTGAATGCGTAATCTGTATTCTTTCATTCATGCAGACGTACATTCTTATAAACATACAGGTTCATCCTTTTCATTCTTTCTTTCGCTGCCATCATTAAGTACTGACAAAAATATTTTATTTTTATCAGATTTGCATAATTTATGATGTACTTACTTATGTGTGTAAGTATGTATATTCTTAGATGAAAGCAACCAAAAACAAACTGTCCTACATTTTTTGTTGAGAAAGAGTAAAAGGAGAGTATCAAAGATAAATTAAATAAAGTGCGCGGGGTAATAGTACAACTCGCCATAAAACACTTATCAAATGACAAATCACAAAGTTATGCATTGGGGGAGCGAATTTCCCATTCCGATTTTCAAAGAAAAATATTGTACTAAACTTCATGCAAACCCTTTCCAACAAAAAAAAGGATTTTGAAAATCGGTTCACAAATGACAGAGTTATGCATGGGAGGAGCAAATTTCCCCCGATTTTCGAATTAAAAATATGCGATAAAACTGCAGGCGAATCCTTTCAAAGAAAAAAATTTTTTTGAAAATCGGTTCACAAATGACAGAGTTATGCAGGTAAACCCTTTAAAACAAAAAAATAATATTCAAAATCGGTTCACAAATGACAGAGTTATACATTGGGGAGCAAATCTCCTCCTCTGATTTAAAAAAAATAACATTAAATTAAAAATTTTAAAACCCCCGAAGGAAATAGATGATAACTTCAAAACGGCTGGACCAATTTTCTTTAAACATAGGTTGGAAGATTTTGTATCAAGTCACCTTTGAAACAAAATTTACTAAATTAAAAGCGAAATAGCCGTTTGGGAGCTACGATGTCAAAGACACAGATATTCAACAGGATACATCTAGAAAAGATGTGATATCTTCTAAGCGGCTGGACCAATTTTATTCAAACATAGCTAAGAACACTCTCGATGAAGTCACCTTTCAAAAAGAAAAAACTAAATCAAAATCGGTCCATCCGTTTGGTCTGTACGAGGGTTCGTACATCCACACAGATACACAGGCACACACTACAAACTTATAACACCCCTTTTTTAGTCGGGGGTTAATTATAGGACTAAACCCTTTTAAACCAGGGACTGAAACCATGAAAAAATGGGTTCAGTTTCGGGTTCGGGTTAATCAAAATAAAAAGTTCGGTTCAGCGTTCGGGTTCGGGTTTAAAACCAAAAATTTAAGCACGCGCAATTATTTTGTTTAATAATTAAATATATAAATCAATTTTACATTCACATTTATACGTTTAAACAATATATTATTTTTATTAATATAATTAAATTTAACTTATTTAGCTTTCAAAAAAATTTTTTTCAACTTTGTAACGTATGTACCGCATTGACGTAAGAAAATATACTTCAGATTAGAAATGATTAGAAATCCTCAGAACAAGAAAAAGCAAAAATTTTGCCATCCATTCGGCACTTTTAATGCCACCTGGTATGAATTTGCCTTGGTCGTTATTTTATTTTGATTTTGTCTTTAATTTTGTTTGCATGCAAGATATGTAAAGTTTTTTTTATTCTTCTATTAAATATTTCTCTATTTTTTATATTTTTGAGCCCGAACCTTTCTGAATTTTAGGGTTCAACGGGCTCGGGTTCAAAGTCTTCATGAACCGAACCTGAACCCAAACGGGTTCAGGTTCGGTTTCAGTCCCTGTTTTAAACCAAAAAAATAATTTGAAAAATCGGTTGACAATGAGATAGTTATACATTTTGGGGAGCAACTTTTGAAAAAAAATTTTAAAGCGGTTCACAAATGACAGAGTTATGCGTGGGGAAGTTTTGACACATTTTATCCCCTCTTGGTAACAAATCCGGATTATTGTGGGCCATATTTAATTTAAATAGGTTCAGTCGTAATGCCGTATCAAAAATCTGCATACAAAGAAACAAACGCCTTTTTTTATATGTATAACTAGCTTGCCCGGTGTGATTCGCCACACCCATCGTAATGAAATAAATTAAAGAAATGTGCATTGAAAAAAAGAAACAGTTCTTACTTCGTGTATCTTCTACACAAAATAGTAACCAATGAAGACACTGACACAAAGAATATCTCTATAATGCTATTCCATCCATATTTAGCGTCATCTCTTAAGCGCCATATCCATTATACAATATTATTGAATATGTTATTGTACATTGTAAACATAATACTGAGCAATGTTTCCAACACATTACACAATTATCTTTATTGTGCAATAATAATCAAAAGCCGTTGGATTTTAGCCAATATATTGCGTAACCTTCTAATATAAAATGCACATTGGCGATATTATTGTACAATATGAGAAATTGCACATTTATATTGCAAGTGTGTGGGGCGTTTTCGTTTCAAACATTTACCGTTTCGCTATTATTTCATGGAACCTATATCAACAAAATTATACTAAAAAAAGATTATATTACCTATACACAAAATAATATAAATAAAATAAAAGATTTCGCTTGTAATATTCTACTTGATAAGATTATATCGAAATTAAAAATCTTGATTTGTGCGGCTGCTTAAAGCTTGAAAACGACTGGACCAAATTGGATACTTTCTTCTGCCGGTTTGTTCGTTACTGCTACGCGAAGGTAAAGGAAAACAGAAAAGTCGAAAAAGACTTAACAGGTGGTGCTGTAAGCGGTTTTTTTGTAGCTTTCCTTATAGGAAGCCAGAACAGTAAGACCGATCATGCAAAATCTTGGCGGTAATGGAGGGGAGACGGGTACCTCACAGACAAAGTAGTTATTGATTTTCCTATATATGCAGAGCTGCAACAGTGAGGCTCTCTAAATTTAATGTGGGGAACTTTTAAATTTAATGTGGGTACCGCCGATAAAAAGTAATTATTAATTTTTCTATATCTACAGAACTACAATAGTGAAGCTCTCTAAATCTAATGCATGTAACTCTTAGGAAAAAAAATTCAACAGAATATTGGCAGGAGACGGGTACCCAATATAAAAAATAATTATTCATTTTCCTATATCTGCATATGTATAATAGTACGGCTTTTTAAATTTAACAACCAGCAATTTCCTGCAACATATTGGAGGGGGTAAAGAGATATCCTCCATACAAAGCAATTATTTATTTTCCTATATCTGAAGAACCACCAAAGCGAGACTCTGAATTTTTTGTAGGTTAAAGTGAGAGCAAATGGGGCTTTTCAACAAAAGCCTAGTGGTATACGCGAGGGGGAAGCTTACAAACCCAATACAAAGTAATTTGTAATTATTCCAGCTTTATCCGGTGTACTTCGATACCACATTGTTGTGAAGATATAGGAAAATTAATACATAATTATTTTTGCAATAAAAATATTCATTCCATATATCAATGTATAGAAATAAATTCAATTAAGTGCGACTTTTACTTGCACACCAAGGCTTCCGTACGAATACTTTATACATATATCCCTTTTTGTCTTTTGGCGATTTTCGTTTATATTTAGGGCCTTTTTTAATGTTTTCGTTTAAGAGTTTTTTCGGACAAACTTTGTGGTTTCTTGTGATTTTTACCCCTTTTCGGCCACTAAATATAAAAATTTCAAAAAAGTAGCAAAAACCTGTCCGCTTGTTTTTTTGTTCTTATAATGATGCTTTTGATATTTGGCGTCTATCTTAGTTAGATCGGAAGATAAAAGGTTACCGAATTTACTCGTTTTACACCTTTTTGCCCCTTAGCTTCTGAACTTCTTAAAATCCCCTCGTAAAAGAAACCTGCATACAAAAATATTTTTCTATTCAAAATAAACATTCAAAGTACATAACAAATAGTTGTGCAGAAAAAAAAGTACCAAAAAGAGCTCCTAATTTTACGCTTTCTATGTCCAAACAACAAAAAATTACCAAGTACATTTTAGGGACTCTAAAGGAGAGAAGAAAACATTTAAAATTTTATTTCTATCATATATATTATAAAAGCGCCGAAATTATATTTTTACACTTTTTCGGCCCCTATGTGTACAAATTTCAAAAAAGTACCAAAGACCTTCACGATGCTTTTGAAATTTTATGTCTACCTTACTTATATTCGGAGATATAAGATTAGAGATTTCACCCGTTTGTACCCCTTTTAATCCCCTTAGAATTTAAGTTTTCAAAAATCTCTTAGTGCATATATACAAATATGTTCATTCAGTATGCATAGCAATGTAATTAGAAAATAGTTGTATGGAAAAAAATACCAAAAAGGGCTACCAATTTTACCCGTTATTAGTCGAATTTCAAAAGAGTACCAAAAGGTGTTTGGGGGCTTCGTAAGGAGAAGAATGCATTTAAAATTTAATGTATATCTTGATTACTTTAGAAGATAAAAAGTTAACAAAAAAAGTACCAAAATTATATTTTTACACTTTTTCGGCCCCTATATGTACAAATTTCAAAAAAGTACGAAAGACCTTTCCGCTCATTTTTCTATCTTATTACGATGCTTTTGAAATTTTATGTCTACCTTACTTAGATTCGGAGATATAAAGGTACCAATTTTACCCGTTTTTATCCCTTTTAATCCCCTTAGAATTTAAATTTTCGAAAATCCCTTCTTAGTGAATATATACAATCATATGCATTCAGTTGTATATCAATGTGCATAAAAAAAAGTTGTATGGAAAAATGTACCAAAAAGAGCTACCAATTTTACCCTTTATGTATTCGAATTTCAAAAAAGCACCAAAATATGTTTGAGGTCCTCGTAAGCAGAGAAGAATGCATATCAAATTGAATGTCTATCTTCAGTAGTTTAGGAGATAAACGGTTGACAAAAATGTGCCAAAATTATATTTTTACCCTTTTTCGGCCCCTAAATGTACAAATTTCATGAAAGTACCAAGCACCTGTCCGCTTATTATTCTATCTTGTTATAATGCTTTTGGAATTTTATGTCTACCTTACTTAGATTCGAAGAAATAAAATTACCGATTTTACGGAGGTCATTTTGTTGATATTTGTATGGGAAAATATAGGAAAATCTAAATGTCATATCTCCAGAACCACTAAACCGATTTCGTGCAAACTTCACATAAACCATCTACAGACCGTCTTCAACCAACCCTGAAATTTTTGCTGAAATCGCTCGACCCGTTTCCGCAGTTAGTGGTGACATCAGATTGTACACTTCTTTATATATATATATATATATATATATATATATATATATATATATATATATATATATATATATATATATATATATATATATATATATATATATATATATATATATATATATATATATATATATATATATATATATATATATATATATATATATATATATATTCCGGCACGTATTAAATCTTAAAGTCTTTTACACTAAATTTTCACTACAACTTTTGTTTATCCATATACATACATATGTGTGTATCTATATATATATATATATATATATATATATATATATATATATATATATATATATATATATATATATATATATATATATATATATATATATATATATATATATATATATATATATATATATATATATATATATATATATATATATATATATATATATATATATATATATATATATATATATATATATATATATATATATATATATATATATATATATATATATATATATATATATATATATATATATATATATATATATATATATATATATATATATATATATATATATATATATATATATATATATATATATATATATATATATATATATATATATATATATATATATATATATATATATATATATATATATATATATATATATATATATATATATATATATATATATATATATATATATATATATATATATATATATATATATATATATATATATATATATATATATATATATATATATATATATATATATATATATATATATATATATATATATATATATATATATAGATACACACATATGTATGTATATGGATAAACAAAAGTTGTAGTGAAAATTTAGTGTAAAAGACTTTAAGATTTAATACGTGCCGGAATATCTTGAAGTTTTGGAAGAAATAAAAAATATTATAACCGTTCTGAGACATAAGCTGTTCAATGTAACAGATACTATTTATATACAAAATATATTTTAAATTACCCAATGGATAACAATAAAAACATTAAGTAACGGTATTTCGATTAGTAGTATTATATTGTTCTTCCTTACCTTTTTATTCTTTATGCAAAAATATATTATTTCCTTTACTAACATTTTACACCACTGTAAAGGCGCTATGCGCATTTCTTGCTCTTTTGGCTCTTTTTGCGCTTTGCGCTAAAAAAAGCGCAGCGCAAAAAAAGCACAACGGAAATTGCTCCTTTTGTACGCTTGCTCCTTTTATGCGCAGCGCAAAAATATTGGAGCAGCGCAAGCGCAATAATAAATTTGCTCCGCTCTTTGCGTAAAGCGCAAAAAAGAGCGGCGCTGCGTTGCATTTTTCGCACTGTGGTATATACTCTTGCAGTTTGCGGGAAGCTTCTTGATGGCTTTTGTGAACACTTAGAAAAGTTGTATCATCAGCGAATGTTGATATGTGTATGTTACTGCTTACCGGAAGTCAGAGGAATATATCAGATATAATATAGAATCAAGGATGCTGCCTTGAGGAACTCCAGCTTCAATCGGTTGCAGAGGGTTTAGAAAATTGCCTCCCTTAACAACAAATTTTCGCTCAGTTAAGTAGCTTTCTAAAAGCTTAAGGGTGCTTGCGGGTAGGTTTTGCTTTAGTTTACGTATTAAACCTTCGTGCCATACTTTATCAAATGCCTGAGAAACATCGATGAAGAGCCCAGAACCATATTTCTTTTCTTCGAAGGTTCTTCTAAATACATGGAATGCATCCAGTACCATTCAGTATGGGTGTTAGCTTACTCATAAGTAGCTTTTCAAATAGTTTTGACATGTTGGGCAATAGGCCTATAGGATTCCACCTTCGTATGATCTTTTCCTGGTAATCAGCGAAACCTTCTGTAGTGTACCTCACATATGCATAACGCATACCAATTATACAATGTTCACTACAACACATTAACAACACGTGTTGAACAATAATTGAGTGACATACATTTGAGTGATATTAATATAAAATAGAATATCACATTTGATTGGTTATTGCAATTAAATATGTAATAAGAAACCTTACTATTTTCATAGTACGAGAAAGAATGAAAGAATCCAATGTATAGAATAATTAAAATAAGCTAGAAAGGTTAAGATTAATTTTCATAAGTAGTATATAAACTGTGTTAAAATTAAATAAAATCAGACTTTGATTCTTCAAGCTAAATCGGCAACATCTGCCTTAGTTTCATTTCAAGTTTCCTTTTGCCCTTGTCTCACGATAAGATCGGCAAAACGAAATAGCCCTGACCAGTGGCACACTCTGCCGGTCAGAAAAACACCAATAGGACTTATTGTCGTTACACTTCCATTCTGCGGGATACCAATTGAGGCGCAAAATACCGCTAAAAATAAATAGAATTATCCTTTTTGCAGTATAGGGTAACTCTAAGATAATTTTATTGCTTATTTTATCAGCGCCTGGAGCTCTTTTCGAATTTAAGCCCGCAATACTGTGTCCAATCTCACGAATATTTAACTAGAGATGTGCGCGTGAGTGAGTTTTCGCTCACGATCACGCACGATCACGAAAAAAATATTTTTTTTTCACGCACGCTCACGCACAGCAAATTTTAAGACTCACGATCACGCACGCTCACGATGAAATTTGATTTTATCATGCGACTTTCGTAATTCGTTGCCGAGTGTTAATAAAAAAACTAAGTTTTTTTTTATTTATTTTATATTGATAATTTTATTTAATTCTTTTAATCTGGCGAACAGGAGAAACAAGACTAACTTTACATTTTTCTTAAACTTATTATGTTGGCTTCAATTATTATGAATTGTTGCTTTGGCATATTCTGATTGGATAAAATTGTTAAAATTTTGTACACTTAAAATTGTTGATCTTGCATTTTTGTATGCTTAACGTACTTGGTTAACACCTTTATTTTAATTTAATTAGAGAAATTGCAATTCTGCATTTTATTTGTAGCAACAATTTTTATACTTTTTCGTGCGACCGGAAATGCAATGTATCGTACTCAAAATTGCCACAGCAACAATTTTACAATTCATGTACTTATATTTTCTAAGAACTTATCAATTTTATCAGGGATGGTATGATTATATGTAACCCCCTTTAAATTTGAATTCTCCTGAATTATTTTGTTCAATACAATTTTAATACTTCTATGTTTAATTATTAATATTAAGATTAATATCAATACAATAATAATTATTAAAAGGTTACATCCATATGAAACTTTAGAGTGATAGTTTAGTGTTTTAATATTTTGTATGCTAGTTTTATGTTCTTTTTCGATTTGTGTAAAAGACAACTTATGTTTAAAATTTTTTATTCTGTTTGCAGTGTTAATTATTTGTTTTTCTTCTATATTTTCAATAGTGTTCGAAAAATAATAATCTTTGATTCTAGTTGAACAATTATTGAAATTGATTATGAATGTTGTGGCAATAGTAATTTCAATCCAAGCACATAAACTTGTATTGACACTATTTTTGTTTGCCGGGATGTCCTTCAAGCACTTGAACTTGAAAAACGTAGTAAAGATCAATCAATACAACACCTTAAATGCCTTAAGAAGATTGACAAATTCTTTATTTTAATTCTTGTTTTATACTAAATTAATTTAATAAATTGCTTAATTTAACTTAATAATAAATTGCGTAAATTAACTTTATAATAAAAAAAATAAAATGCTTAATCAACTATTGTGCAACGAGTAAATTTCTTATTGAATTATATATTTTAATTATTGTGTTTAAATTGGCTGTATTGGCATAATTGTGTTGAAGTAATCAATGGCAAGTTCAATGACATAAATTTATTGCGGAAATTAAATGACTTACCTTTTATGTTAAAGTAAAATTGCGTTTTAGCATATTTAGTAATAATTGAATTATATGTTAACAAACTGACTTACAATGACTAACAAACTTTATTATTATTATTTATAAATTAAAATTACATTTTATAGAATAATATGTTGAACTAAGTGTCAACATTCTCCCCCGCATTGACCAATGGTCTATGGTGCTGTAAGGTTGAATGCAGGTATCTCCAAAATCAATGTTGATGGCTCGTGGTGATGGAACTGGCTGTGTGGTTTGGTTGCATGTGGAATTGCTATTCCTTTGCTGTTTTAAATAAGTGTTGATGGTTAAGGTGGCGAATAATACGGAGATTACAAGTGCAGAATAACTGACTGCATGATGGTGAAAACTATTGGATTTGATGAGTGCTGGTATGTGAACAACGGTTGATTCGTTTAGTGGTTTTTTCAGTGCGCTTAGTTGCTTTTGATGGATTTCAATCTGGTTGTTGGATGTGTTAAATATTTTAGTTATCTCTTGATGTGTACTAATATGGTCTATGGGCCGTAGTTGAGCATATGATGTGTGTACTGTATTAGATAAACCAAAATGACCTTGGATTGTGATAAACGTGCCTTTGAGTATGCAGCTAGCTTCGATCTCTATTATTCCGGTGCCGTTTATTGTATATTGGGCATGTTTAGAACCGCAAACTGCTGATATCTCTAGTTTTGTGGTGGTAGCGAAGATCCATTTATTTCGATATTTTAGTTGTGTCCATGTGGAGTTGTCTGCCAACCGAATGAGCTTGCATTTAGTTGTTTGTCGGCTGTTAAAAATGTTGATTTCACAGGAATCACTTCCCTCATTCTTTCTAAGTTTGAACTGTTTGTTATTGCATATGAATACATCAATTTTAGGCGTAATACAGTTTGATATTTCCTGGGTTGTGAATGGAAGGTATTCGTCTCTATGGGGGCTTATGGCAAGAAATGATTCCTCTGAGTTGATTGTCCCTTATCGTCGGTAACGGAATTATGTTGAAGATTTCTAAATATTGATGGTCGACTAAAGGTAACATTACTTCGAAAATGACTTCATTCTTTGTTACCGCTCCTTTGACCTTCATTAATTTGTATAGTTGGATTAAACTGTCGTCTTCAATTGGAAGTGTTCGGCTTGTTGGAAGATGAGCCTTTATTACCCTTAGTTCGTTCTTTAGTTGTGCCGGGGACAATAAAAGTGGACTAATTTTTCCATGGTGGGTATCGGTTAGTACGGCAATAATCTCCCTTTCAACTCCTTGTAAGTTTATTGCTGTCAACGTCAACTGGTTAGCTAGAAGTGAGACTAATTGCATTTGGTTGGTTTGGTCAACCTGCTATTGCATTCTCTTGTTCATTAACCTTGTCTATTATATCCATTATTTGTTTTTGAGTACTCTGTTCGTCTTGCTTGATGATATTAATGGTTGAGTCAATAATAGATGTTTGATTTTTGAGCAGTTGAAACAAATAGTTTGACTCTTCCTTAGCATTCTTGATGGTGGTTGACATTTCATTTGCGTACTCGGAATCAAGAACGCCAAACAAAGATCGTGCAACATTTCCAATAATGTTGAAGGCTCCCCTTTTTACTCTACTGCTGGAGTTGGAGAATAGCTCGTTCTCTTGAATCAATTAATTTTATATTTGATTGAAGTTGGTTGTCAAAATGTTGCAAGTTAGTTGATGTTTAATGGTCGAACAGAGCTGTTGTAGGGTAGTTATTCCTGACTGGAAGGCCTTCAATTCGGAAGTAAATGGTGCTAGGTCATAGTATATCATTATTCTCCATTCAGCCGTCACTAGTTTTACATTTCCAATTCCCCAGGACTATACGGGTTATCATGAAAGTTAGTTATTTTGACATTGCTACTCATTGCTACTGGAATTAAAAATAGTGTTGTTATTATAGTAAGTAGCATTGAAGTGGACATAGGCCTAGATTTTTTTTGATGATGGACTGTCTGTTTCATCAACTGCTATCCTGCAAGTGAGCTTGGTCACTTCATTTGTTGGTAGTTCTTCCTGCTGCAGTAGTTGCGCTAATATATGAATAGGTCTTTTCTTTATTCCGGAGGCTGTCTTTATATCTGCTACCCTGACCTTGCCGTCAGTTCCCTTATAAGTTTTCAGGATTCTACCCAGTAGCCATTCCATTACGGGCAAATTGTCCTCTTTTACTATGACTAAATTTCCTTCTTTCGCATTTTGAGATGATGTCTTCCATTTCTGTTTTTCTTGTAGCTGGTGCAAATATTCCAATAAACATCTCTTCCAAAATTCGTGTTTAAGCTGCGACACAAGATTCCATCTTTTTGCCAGTGAGCAAGTAGGATTAGGCACTTGAGAGTCGACTTGTGCCGTCAGTGGTTCCCCGATTAAGAAATGCCCGGGAGTTAAAGCTGCTAAATCGTTTGGATGACTTGATAAAGGAGTAAGGGGCTGTGAGTTCAGAATGGCCTCAATTTTAATGATGACTGTTTCTAATTCTTCATGCGTTAGCGAGGCCGTTGATATACTGCGTAAAAGTAATTGTTTGGCTGACTTAACAGCTGCCTCCCATAACCCACCGAAATGTGGTGCCTTAGGAGGTATAAACTTGAACTCTATTCCGTCATTACTGCAAGATCGAGTTATTGCTTCTTGTGAAGGTTTGGAAAATATGGCGTTCTTTAGTTCTTCGAGCTGGTTCCGTGCCCCAACGAAGTTCGTAGCGTTGTCTGAATAGATGGTTTGACAACGTCCACGTCGGGCGATGAACCTCTTGAGAGCTCCAATAAATGCTTCTGTAGTGAGGTCAGTTACCACTTCTAAATGTACTGCTCTTGTTGAGAAGCATACGAAAACTGCATTGTAGACCTTGTGCGGTCTCTTACCTCTTAGTTTATAATGTACCCACAGTGGGACACAGTAGTCGATGCCTGATATTATAAATGGCCGAGTCGGAGTCACTCTGGAGGCAGGTAGATCTCCCATGATTTGTTGCATTAGCCTTGGCTTTGATCTGGTGCATCGGATGCAGGTTTGAACTATGTGTCTGGCAATTGACTTCCCTTTGATTATCCAAAATTGTTGCCTGGAGATGGATAGTAGTGTTTGTGGGCCGCAATGATGATTGTCGTTGTGTAACATTCTCATTATTAATTTAGAAATTGGATCGTTGTAGGGAAGAACCATTGGGTGTTTAGCATCGTATGAGATGTTTGAAGCCTTCAACCTTCCGCCGACGCGTAATATATTATTTTCGTCAAGAAAAGGTGATAATCCACATATAGGACTTGCCTTATCGATCTCCTTCCCTTTGTTTAATGCACTTACTTCATTTTTGAAGTCTGAAATTTGCATAGCTATGACTATAAGATACTTAGTTGAAGTTAGTTCTAACGGGCTTAGTGCATTGCTGGTCGGTCGTTCGGTCTTCGCCAATCTGGTGTTTTGGATGAAGCGTTGCATGTATGCTACTACTCTTTGAAGTGTCTTGAATGAGTTGTGGTTGTTGATTTTATATATAATGTCTTCCAATGAGGTTGAAATTGCAGGTACGGCAATGACTGAATTTGGTTTGAATTCTTCAGTGGAGGATGGTTTCCGATTTTTGTTGAACTCCTTTGGCCATTGACTCTCGTTGCCGTGTAAAAACATTGGTCCAAAAAACCAAAGGCTACATTGTGATAATTTTTCTGAACTCAAACCTCTTGAGATGGGGTCGGCCGGGTTTTGCTTAGAACTGACGTGTCGCCATTGACTGCGTATGGTTTGCTCTTGAATTTTACTTACTCTATTTGCGACAAAGGTACGAAGAGAGGATGATGTTGCATTGATCCAATGCAGTACTATCTCAGAGTCTGACCATCGATATGTAGGCATGTTTTCAGCTCGTAGTTTTCTTTTTACTCTTGTGGTAAGTTGAGCCCCAAGAAGCGCTGCGCATAGTTCTAGCCTTGGTAGAATTATCTTTTTTATAGGGGCAATGCGTGATTTGGCGCATAGAAGTCTGACCACTAGTCGTCCATCTTGTAGCTTGGATCGTATGTATACTGTGGCGCCATACGCCTTTTCAGAAGCATCTACAAAAGTGTGTATTTGTGTGTCTTTTGAAATCTGACCATCAAAAATGTGCCTTTTGGTACTTATATTGTCAAGGTGTTTTAAATTTTGACGAAACAGTACCCATTGGTTGTTAAGATCTGCTGGAAGCGGTTCGTCCCATGAAAGTTGTAATTGCCATAGTTGTTGTATGAATATTTTAGCAGAGACGACAACAGGTCCGGCGATTCCTAACGGGTCGAATATTCGTGCTATATCTGATGTTATAGTTCGCTTGTTTATTTTGTCATTGTCTTGAATGTCTGCTCTGAGACAAAAATTATCCGCCTTGGGATTCCATGTTAATCCCAAAATTTTTGTTGATTGATTATCAAAATCTAGATTTAGTTCTATATCTTCAGGAGAAATGCCAGATAGTAGCCTTGAATGATTTCCACACCACTTTCTTAGTTTAAAGCCAGCTCCTTTTAACAAGGTAGTCAACTGTTGTTGTTTTTCAATTGCTGTTGTAAGGCTATCAGATCCACTCATACCGTCATCCACATAAAAATCTTCTCTTAATGTTGTTGCACCTAATGGATAATTTTTCATGTTTTTATCTGCTAACTGCTATAAACATTTTGTTGCCAAATATGGGGCTGCGGATGTTCCATATGTCACAGTGTTAAGTTTGTAGGTTTCCACTACTTCATTTGGACTATTTCTCCAATATATTAGTTGCATCTGACGGTCTGCTGAATGAACAAGAATTTGACGATACATTTTTTCAATATCAGTACAAAAAACAAATCGTGGCATTCGGAATCGCAGTAGCAGTCCAAAGAGATCTCCTTGTGTCGGAGGACCTACGCACAAGATGTCATTGAGAGATATTCCTGTTGAGGATTTTGCCGATGCATCAAACACTACTCGAAGTTTGGTGGTTTTACTTTCAGGTTTGATTATGCAGTGATCTGGAATATAGAAATGAGGGCCTACTACCTCTGAGTTATTTATGCGGGTCATGTGACCCAATTCTTCATATTGCTTCATAAAGTCAATGTATTGTTGCTTAAGGTCTATCTTCATCAATAAACGCCTTTCTAAGGCCATCAATATTGAAAATGCTAACTTTTTTGTCTCTCCAAGGCAGCTTGGGTTTTCTGAAAAGGGGAGCCGAACTACAAATCGGCCCTCAGAATTTCTTGTCGTTGTTTGGATGAACTGTAGTTCACACCTTATCACTTCGGTGGTGAAAGTGCTGTCTGACTCGAATTCGTCTAGTTTCCAGAATCTTTGGACAAGTTCTTCTGTGCTTGTTTCCTTTTCACTGTATACTGCACATACCGCTGAGTTGCTATTCCTTTCCCTTATCTTTCCACTTACAATCCAACCCAGCATTGTATTTTTTAAAATTGGTAATTCTGGTGAGAGGTGAATTTTTCCGGTGGTCAACAATTGAGGTAATATTCGGCGCCTAGTAAAACGTCAATATTAGCAGTGATCAGGATCGGCCAGTTGAATATTTTCTGGAATTGGCCAGGAGATACAGTTGAACTCTGTTGAAGGTTGGGCCGAAATTATGTTGGGAAGAACAAAGGCTTCTAGTCTTGTGTTGTAATTACTTGTTGTAGACTGAAGATTAACATTAATGCGTTGATTTGTATTTCTGGACTGATTGCCGATTCCTTCGATACATAAGGATATCTGCGATGGCTTGAGTGATAGATGATTTAGTAGCCGTTTAGTCACAATGTTTATTTGTGATCGTGAGTCTAAGATTGCTTTGAAGACTCCAGACCGTCTATTATTGCCTGTAATTTTTACCCGAGCTGTGGCTAACAGTACGTAGTCCTTTCCTGTTCTAGGACAATGAGCTGAAGCTACCGTTGATGTTGATGCCTTACTTTCAGTGTAAGAGTTGTTTGATGGTAAGGTCAAGGCGTTGGTGTTCTGTGGATGCTTTTCCAAATGTACGAGTGTGTTGTGGGTTTTCTTACATTTTCGACAGGAACTTGCTGTGCAATGTTTTGACATATGGTCACATAGTTTGCAATGGTTGTTTTCCTTGGGAGTAGTCGCTGCAGCTAAAGTTCTCCTTGACGTTGTTTGTATTCGTCCGATTGCTTCTAATGATTGGAACCTGCTTTCCAGGAAGCCCAACAGTTCTTCTAATGTTGGCAATGATCTTGGTAGTTGTATTGATTGCTCTAATAATAAGTGCCTTGATCCAGTTTTTTGATGAATAAATTAACTATCATCGGGTCCCATGTTGAAGTGTTGATATTCAAATTATTTAGTGCTGAGATGCATTCTCGTGTTGTGTCATGTAGTCCTTTTATGGCTACAGCAGAGGGACTATCAGCTATTTTTGGTTGGCCCAGTAGTCTATTTACGATGTTATTTGTTAATATTCGTGGATTACTGAAGCGGTCTTGAAGCATTTTCCAAGCTGTTTCATAGTTGGTTTCGGTTAAGGCTAAATTTTGTATTAGCCTAGCTGCCTCAGCTGTGGTGTTTGTTTTCAAAAACCACATTTTTTGTATGGCGGGCATAGCTTTTTTGTGAATCATTTCATTGAACATATCAAAAAATGGTTGCCAACTCAGATAGTCCCCATTGAATTTGGGTATCGTAACCTTTGGAAGAGGCAGTGGGCTAAGTATAGCTGAATTGCTTCCCACTTGTGATTCGTCATTTATAGGCTTGTTTGATCTGCGAGCACAGCGAGTTTAACTAGATGTTGGTGAACTGCGTCTTCGAGGTTATTGTAGTCATCTTGATGTAAACCTTGGCTTGATGGATCTTCGATTTGTTGCCACACGTCGTCATACAAAGTTTGGATTTGAGACCATAACTTTTTTATAGTCTCTGATTTTAGTTCATAAAATTGTTTTAGCTGCTCTTCTGTTAGTGTTTCCAAACATTGCAACAAACGTGTTAGTGCTGTCATGCGTGCAGTTATTAACCTGGCTAGTCCTGGTGTTCGTACTTCCTCTGATTCATCCTGGTTGACTGATTTGGTTACTGGTGTTCTTACGGATGGTACAGGTTTGGTATATGGTGTTATGCATTTTTTTTAGTTGACATTCAATATGTTCAATTGTGGAACTGTATTGTTCGCCAATGGATTTGTAAATGTTTTCAGTTTTTTCGAACGATTGCCATAGGCTAACTAATTCATCTTGCTTTGCCTTGTAAAATACCTCTGTTCTTCTGTCTAGCGGAGCTTTTTTTATGGTTGAAATGACTCTTCCAATCTCACTTGCAGTTGCCTCTTGCTGATTCATAAGTTCCTGTACTGATGACATCTTGACTAATTGTTTGTGTTGCGTTTGTAGAGTTGGATATTGTGGCCCTGTGCTACTGTTTGTAGTTGTGCGTTTTCAACGTAGCCCTGTGCTACTGTTTGTAATTGTGAGTTTTCAACGTAGCCCTGTGCTACTGTTTGTAATTGTGTTTTCAGCGTAGCCCTGTGCTACTGTTTGTAATTGCGAGTTTTCAGCGTAGCCCTGTGCTACTGTTTGTAATTTTTGTTGATGTTCTACACTTGGTTGCGCGTTTACTTCCTTAAAATTCTAAAGAAATCCTTACCACTGGTGGGGGGAATCTCAGTGAATTTAGAAAGTATTAGGGGTCACCAATGAATGTTGTGGCAATAGTAATTTCAATCCAAGCACATAAACTTGTATTGACATTATTTTTGTTTGCCGGGATGTCCTTCAAGCACTTGAACTTGAAAAATGTAGTAAAGATCAATCAATACAACACCTTAAATGCCTTAAGAAGATTGACAAATTCTTTATTTTAAGTCTTGTTTTTATACTAAATTAATTTAATAAATTGCTTAATTTAACTTAATAATAAATTGCGTAAATTAACTTTATAATAACAAAAAAATAAAATGCTTAATCAACTATTGTGCAACGAGTAAATTTCTTATTGAATTACATATTTTAATTATTGTGTTTAAATTGGCTGTATTGGCATAATTGTGTTGAAGTAATCAATGGCAAGTTCAATGACATAAATTTATTGCGAAAATTAAATGACTTACCTTTTATGTTAAAGTAAAATTGCGTTTTGGCATATTTAGTAATAATATAATTCAATTATTACTAAATATGCCAAAACGCAATTTTACTTTAACAAACTGACTTACAATGACTAACAAAATTTATTATTGTTATTTA
The DNA here is from genome assembly GCA_956483635.1 of Panzeria rudis. Taxonomy (NCBI): domain Eukaryota; kingdom Metazoa; phylum Arthropoda; class Insecta; order Diptera; family Tachinidae; genus Panzeria; species Panzeria rudis. Next base: position 27,927 of record CATQFL010000155.1, read on the forward strand.
TAAATTAAAATTGCATTTTATAGAATAATATGTTGAACTAAGTGTCAACAGATTACATAATTTCCATTTAAACTCTCTTCTTTTGTGTTACAACTTTGATTTATATAAATATTATGTGCATTCTTAATTATAATCGTATCTAAATCTATTGGTAATATTTCTAAATCTTTGTTATTTACCAGTTGACAATTATTCTTTATTACACAATGATTGCTTAATTTTAAATCTTTAAAGTGTTTATTTTCCTCGTATTTATATGTCTTATTTTTAAATTCAAAGCTTTGTTCTGTTACAGCATCAATTTCATTACTGTGATTATTCGGTAGTGGTACTATATATCTTAGCTTAATTGTTACAAATGTTGTTGGTATTCCTAGAATCAAACAAGAGTTATTGAGAAAAGTTACTCCAAACTGAATACATTTTAACTTTTTGTAGTCGATTTCATATTTCTTTATCTCATTACTGGTTAATATACTGGGATGTACAATTCCATATTTTGCTGAGATTACATTCTCTTGTAAATGTTGTACTTTGTTCTTTATTAATTGTATATTGCTTAACTGTTCTAAGTATAAACTCTTATTATTTTCTATGTCTAACATTTTGCTTATTGAATTTACCTCTTTTTCAATCTTATTTCTATCATCATTTATTACCATTTTTAAGTGACTTAAGGATTTATTAAAATATTCGTTAATTATAATTTTGTTGATTATTATTTTCCACGAATTCATTAATGCTAAATAATCGTTTTTGTATATTTTGTCGGTCTTCGTCGTCCATAGTCCCAAATAACAATATTTGTATACTACCTATTCCATTGATTAGTTCGCGTCTTTGTCTGCTTTGTCTTGGTAATAAGGTTAGTAGTTTATTTTTTGTGTCAACTATTTCTGAGTTCAGTATTTCCTTATTGTCAATCTTCATTTGTCTTATATTTTCCGTAATATTATTCAAAATTCCCTCAATCTCATGAAGATTGATTATATGTAGTACTATGTCTGTTTCGGTAACAACTTCCTGATTTCTTATATGTATGTGCATGTATCCATTTTGTTCTGTACAGAGTTTCGTGGTTATCTCTCCTTTATTCATTGGTGTCTGCGTCATTATCAGTAGGCAAATGGTCAATATCTGTAAATTTATGTGCTTTCTTAATGTTACATGGATGAATATTGTTTAGAGGTCCTTTTCTATATCTAGGTTGTTCCTTATGTCTAATGGCTTTATAATTCTTAATAAATCCTTCCTGTCGTGTTTCCCTATAATCTTCCCTTCCTAAATTGAGTTTATCAATTGTCGTTCTTTTATATTCCTCCAAGTTGCGTTCGACTATTTCTAAATTTATTCTTCCTTCATCCACGTCCTTTGGCGTACTCTTTATACTTGAATGATATCTACCGTTGTAGTTCCTGATTGCCCGTTGAATTAACTGCGGCACCGGTAAACCCCATCAGTCTGATAAAGAATCCTAAACTTTTCCGCAAGTGTGTTATGCAGACGCTCTATGTGCGCATTGCCTGTGTGGCTATTAGCCTTAGTCAAATGCAATTCTACATTCTCGTTCCCCAAAAATTCCTTTATTCTAATGGCATTGAATTCATTGTCAGCAACAATATTTCTCGGTTTACCGAACTTAGCGAAATGTTCCTCCAATTGTTCGATTATTGTTACAGCATTTCTATCTTTCAGTGAATATGCTGCCGCAAATTTAGAGAACTTATCTATTGCTGTTAAAAAATAAAATCCCTTCATCACATATGTATCTACATGCACTATTTCATTCTTTTCTGATGGTGTTTCTGTATTTTGGAATTTCGGTTTAATTGGTTTTCTATCATATTTCACTTCATGACATATTTCGCATTGGTTAATAACTAGCTGAAACATTTCCATAAGCTTTGGGTAGTAGATCTTATTCTTCAATTGGTTATAAGTTTCGTTTATACCTGACATGGTAGAGGGATATTTGTCTGACAGTCTCTACTTCAGTTTCTATATCTTGAGCCCTCATAGTACACTTAGTGAAATTTATTTGTCTATCGTTTGAGAACATTTCTATTAATTTTTCCTGTACCACTTGTAACTTCTTTCAGAAAGTTCCGAAAATATGCCTATTTTGCCCTTTCTAATATATCTCCTAAATATGTCACCCATCTCATCAAAGTCATACTCTGCTATAAAAATAATCGTTTTTTCGTGCAGCCTTTTCATTTCTTCAACTTTATTATTGGTTAGTATAATCTGTGTTTTGTATTTGTTGACTATTTCTTCCTTAATGTAAGAGTGCTCCTGCAAATTTTCCTCTGCTGAATGAACAGTTGCTATTGACACGTTTTCGTTCTCCACATTATTTACCATATTGAAATTTGACTCGTTGCCCCCGATCTATTGGACATTTTTTTCATTAACATTTTCCAACCTACTTAGAAAGTCCGCTACCCTATTTTATTTGCCTTTTATGTACTCAATTTCAAAATCATATTCACCCAATTTTTAGAGCCACCTTTGGTGTCTTTGAGACATGTCCTTTCCCTTATATTTAGAGTGTAAGAACTTAATAGGTTGGTGATCTGTAAGAATTGTAAATCGTCGACCGTATAAGTATGGTCTCAAATAGTTCACACTCCATAAAATTGCCAGAAACACTTTATCGGTCGCGGAATAATTCTTTTCATCGTTATTTAATGTTCGCGAGGCGAAACATATGGGATGGCTTTCCAGTGAAAGGACAGCACCAATTGCATAGTTTGATGCGTCCGTGGTTAACATAATTTCTTTTCAAAATCTGGATACCACAGAATTGGATGTGAGGTAATAAGGATTTTCAACTTTTCGAATGCTTCTACATACAAGGGGTCCTTAGTATTTATTTTTGCTCCTTTTTTTAAGATAATTTGTCATGGGTTGGGCCACTTTCGCGTAGTCTTTCACAAACTTCCGATAGTAACCAGTTAACCCTAAAAAACTTTTGATCTGTTTCCCTGTTCTGGGAAGTTCTATTCCTTCAATAACTTTGATTTTCTCTGGATTTGGTTTGATTCCGCCACTTGTCAAAATATGTCCTAAAAACTCCGTCTCTTTTTTCATAAAATTCATTTGTCAATTTGTACTTTTAGGTTGGCCTGTTCCAAAACTGTAAATATATCCCTTATAGCTTTTACGTGTTCTTTAAGAGAGATGCTAAAAATAAGTATATCATCCAGGTATACAACGCAAGTTTTGTTAATATAGTCCCTTAACGTCTCGTTCGTGAGTCTTTGAAAAGTTGCCGGAGCGTTCTTTAACCCAAACGGCATTCTAACAAATTCGTATAGTCCATGTGGTGTCACAAAAGCAGTTTTTTCTCTGTCCTCTTCTCTACTGAAGATTTGGTGGTATCCTTTGGCTAAGTCAATGGTGGTAAAATATTGTGCTCTTCCTAGCTTGTCTAAAATTGCGTCTATATTAGGCAAAGGAAATTTTTCGTCAATTGTCACTTCGTTCAATTTACGATAGTCTATTACTAGCCGATATTTACGTTGTCTTGAGTTGTCCATTTTTTCCGGAACTACTATTAATGGGCTTGAGTATCTGGAACAACTTTTCCGTATTATGCCCTGTTCCTCCATTTCCCTAATTTGTCTTCCTACTTCGTTCTCATGTTGTGGAGGACATTTATTTGTTCGTCCGTTGTTGTCCTTATTTCATGTTTTATATTTGTGTACTTGTTAATTGGTCACCTTCTTTAAAAAATATTTTGTTGAATCTTCTTAAGATTTTAGTAACTTCACTGTGTTCCTCTGAGTTTAAATGATCTAGCTGAATTCTATCTAACCCATATTCCTGTCCTTCCAATGTGCATACTTCTAAGTCTTTGTAAGGGTTTGTCACAAATTTTGTGTTCCTGTTGTTAAATTGCTCATTGTGTCAAAATGGTTTAGTAAATCAATTCCTATAATAAAACTGTAATTCCAGCCTTTCAATTCTTTCATTTTCCATTTAATCCTAGTATTATTTGGTGCGTTAAATTCTATTGGTGCTTCCGTGATAACTTCATATTTAATAATATCCTTTCTAGTTATGTAGATATGGTTAAAGGTCTATAGGTATTAAGGGTTTTTTCCACTTTATTTTAAGTTTACTAGAGAATGAAGATTGATTCGTATTTAAAGAGACAAAATAAGAAATACCCATTAAAAGGAAATCACAATGCATGGGCAAAACAATGTGTTGGACCAACACTGCTACCGATAATGATAAAATAATCGATTTAATTGATTACCTATTGTATTAGTAAATTAACAAAAATTGATCAAAACAAAAAAAAAAAAAAAAAAGAGAGAAGAATTACAAAAAGTAATCGATAACAACAACAATTTTATACGTTTCTTCTTCTAATTCTTATTTTTGTCTTTTTTTACTTTGTTTTATTTTTTTTCACAATGATAAGGAATAATAGTAAACTTATCAGGATGAACAATGAGGCTTCCTCGTACTTCTGGAAGTTGGATCGGTGGTGTAGTAATGTATAGTTGTAGCTCTATACTTAGTGCAAATTGTGTAAATGCTAAATATTAGTGTAATGTGTGATTTACAATGCTAAGGGTTATTTTAGTTAAAGCATATAATTTTGTTAAAATTTTTTTGTGTGTTTCTATTTATTATGTGCATCTATTAGTGAATGTGTAACTGTGGTAATTAGGTATAATTCAGTGTGTAGGGTGACTTTGAAGTAAACACATTCATTTATAAATTTATTACTTTATTGATTTTGTTTTCGTTTTTTTCTTGTTTTTGCATATCTACTTATGAGTGTATAACTTTTGATTGATAAAAAAAATTATATATTTCTGTCAAGGAAGAAAGATATCTTTACTTTGCATTTGGTACAAAGAAGTATAATCCATTCTCTTTAGAAAGGTAAAAAACCTTTTGTAAAAAGAAGCGATCGGGAAAAATTTCAAATTATGTTCTTCACTCTACACACAAAAAAAATTATAGGTTATATTTCCTAAAATTATGGTATAATTTTAAGCAAAGTTATTAAATTAGTTTGGCTTAAGTTCATATTTAATTTAATCTTTCGATCAAATTATTTTTTATTTAAGAAAGAAATTCTAAAGCATGTAAATATTGAACATTCAAAGAAAAATTTGGCTGTACGGAAGGTTGAAATGACAGCTGTTTCGTGATCACCAAGTCTACTCGTCAGAGTCCTTTACCCACACTACCACTGACAGTGGCAACAACACTGAGCGAAAATCCTACTAATATCAGTAAGCTCAACTAACACACTGTCGCCATCTTGTGGCGAGTCGCACATTATTGAACTTTGTCTAAATGTTCGGAACTTCACTAACTGTCTTTTCTTAGCATGTTCAACTATTTTAAGCTTTTTCCATTTCAGTCTTACCAGCGTGGAATATCGTCGATATTCTCAATGCTGGGATTTTATTGAATGTTTATTTTGCCCAAGTTTTTTTGGAACAGTACACATTCATATTTAGCTAAGTGCCTTTAGAGTTTTAATAATTGAGTTATGAATTTTTAGTCGAACTGTATGGTTTTTATGCAAAGTTATTAAATTAGTTTGGCTTAAGTTCATTTTTAATTTAATCTTTCGATCAAATTATTTTTTATTTAAGAAAGAAATTCTAAAGCATGTAAATATTGAACATTCAAAGAAAAATTTGGCTGTACGGAAGGTTGAACTGACAGCTGTTTCGTGACCACCAAGTCTACTCATCAGAGTCCTTTACCCACACTACCACTGACAGTGGCAACAATACTGTAGCGAAAATCCTACTAATATTAGTAAGCTCAATTAACACACTGTCGCCATCTTGTGGCGAGTCGCACCTTATTGAACTTTATCTAAATGTTCAGAACTTCACTGACTGTCTTTTCTTAGCATGTTGAACTATTTTAAGCTTTTTCCATTTCAGTCTTACCAGCGTGGAATATCGTCGATATTCTCAATGCTGGGATTTTATTGAATGTTTATTTTGTCCAAGTTTTTTTGGAACAGTACACATTCATGTTTAGCTAAGTGCCTTTAGTATAATTTTAACTAAGTGAAAGGGTAGATGGCATTTACAAAGTTTTTTAGTTAATTTACAAAAAATTTTAGTTGATGTCAATGTTCGAAACATCAACTAAACATTTTGTTAAAACTACTTAATTTTTTTCTTAAATTACCTATGATAACAAGGTGAATTCAACCTTTTGTTTTTGGTAAATTATCGATGATTTTAGTTGAATTTGACTTTTCAATAATTTTTGATGATTATTTTCAAACATCCACTATATATGTAATTTAATAACTTTGCTTAAAATTATACCATAATTTTAGGAAATATAACATATAATTTTTTTTTTTGTGTGTAGAGTGAAGAACATAATTTGAAATTTTTCCCGATCGCTTCTTTTTACAAAAGGTTTTTTTTACCTTTCTAAAGAGAATGGATTATACTTGTTTGTACCAAATGCAAAGTAAACTGATTACTCGTCTTAAGATATCTTTCTTCCTGGACAGAAATATATAATTTTTTTTATCAATGCACATGTTAAAGACTTTACAATTCCATATTGCACACTTCATTCGCAGAGGCTTATTCCGTTTTCAAATTCGTTAAAATCTGTTCACTTTTTCTATAAATAAAAATTTTTTTCTGTAAAAGTACATGCTAATATGATAAAATATTATACAATAGCGGTATTCAGTATTTGGTGTACATGGTCTTGCACAAGAGCATATGCAATATATTGACATTTTTTGTAAAATCCAAGATTTCATACGATATTTTGCCTTTGCGCTTTTGTAAGATCATTTACACCCAACCGTCATGAGTTTCTAATCACTTGCCATGTTTTAATATTCTTTACTGTTTTGATTTACTTTGTTGTTGATGATTTTTTTTTCTTATATTCGTTATATCGAGTATAAAATTTCTTAAACGTTCGCTATATAAGGTAGTTAATGTTAAAAAATTAGACGTTCGTTATATAGGATTTTCGTTAAATATATATATATATATATATATATATATATATATATATATATATATATATATATATATATATATATATATATATATATATATATATATATATATATATATATATATATATATATATATATATATATATATATATATATATATATATATATATATATATATATATATATATATATATATATATATATATATATATATATATATATATATATATATATATATATATATATATATATATATATATATATATATATATATATATATATATATATATATATATATATATATATATATATATATATATATATATATATATATATATATATATATATATATATATATATATATATATATATATATATATATATATATATATATATATATATTTATATATATATATATATATATATATATAGATATATATATATATCTATATATATATATATATATATATATATATATATATATATATATATATATATATATATATATATATATATATATATATATATATATATATATATATATATATATATATATATATATATATATATATATATATATATATATATATATATATATATATATATATATATATATATATATATATATATATATATATATATATATATATATCACGGTAAATAACGACAGGGCGACCATTTCTGTAAAAAACATATTTTTTGGAACATATTTTCCCCGTTTTTGGAATAGTGGTATTTGAATTAAAATTGGTAAATATTATTCTCCTATCTATTAGAAAACTATTTCGTTTATAAAAGTTCCAAATTTTATCACAATATCCCTGTCCGTTGAAATTGTATGTGAATTGGAATATTAAACTAATTTCCAAAAATATTATTAAATCATGAAATTTGAGGATTAAACGGACTAAGTAACACAAGTATTTAAAGTTTTTACTGCAGCAAAGTAAAGTTGTTCCTTATGTTATTTGGGGCGCTGAATTCCAATCTGAACTCAGTTTTTTTTTAATTTGTTCAAGTTTTCGAGATATACCGTTATGTCAAATAAAGAAGCAGTTGCACGACATATGTTAGCATAACTAGAGAACAGTTTGTTATATTTAGTTAAATAAAAAATCAGAATTTCGACAAGAGTAATATCTTTAAGCCGTAACATTGCTCTTTGACCTGCGTTTCAGAGATATCGTAGAACTTATGCAAAAAAGGCTTTTATACAAATTTAATTTTTTTTAAATTCATAAAAAATTCAAAATAAATATAAATTCCCTTATATTTTTCCATATGTATATAGGTCAATATGTTCCAAACAAAACAAGCCATATGTCATTAAAATCTACCAACAAGTTTGGGTTTTATTCACAATTAACTGAGAAAACTCAGTTGATAAAAATCACGATTTTCATACAAAGTAACATTTTAATTTGCGTGTGTGCGTATGAGTGTTATATGAAAATCGTGATTTTTATCAATTGAATTTTCTCACTGAAGCGTAGTATGCAGCTCTGCCTGAAATTCAGGCTGCCATAAGAAGTGTGTAAAAAAAACTGAAATTCAGGTTGGTAAATTTCTTAAAGAAATTTTCGTTTACTAGTACGCAGTTCCAAAACAAAAGTACACGGAATTTTGGCATTTATTGTCTATTACAGGCATGTTATAACAATAAGTGAAGAATTTTTTCCGTCAACTAAAACAAAAATTAGTGTTCAGACAATAGTTTGGTCTACGAATTTTTGACATTTCTAATTTTTCGTACATTGTAACTAATTGTTGGATTGGGTAACTCCCTTGTCCAAAAATAAGTTTTCCTTTTGAAATAAAAGTCCTTTACTTAATTCAAAGGATTTATTATAGCTTCTTGCTAACTGAGATAATGAACTAAAGCTAAAAATCTTGAAAAAATAGCATGTTACCAAAAATATATATGTACACACAAACAAATTCATAGGTTAAATTTCCTAAAATTAAGGTATTAATTTAACTAAGTAAAAGGGTAGAATGGCATTTACTTAGTTTTTTAGGTGATTTAACAAAAATTTTAGTTGATTTTTATGTTCGAAAAATCAACTAAAAATGTTGTTAAAACAGCTATAATTTTTTTATAGATTACCTATGTCAATAAGGTAAATTCATACTTTAATTTTTGGCAAATTATCAAAGATTTTGGTTTGCTATATTTTTTGGTAAATTATAATTTTTTCAGAATTAACTATTTATGTCAAAAAACGTTTAGTATTTTTGTATAGTTTTATTTATATACTAAAATTATATGCATGCATAGTACATATGTGTAATAAATAATAAAAACTATTAAAAGTACCCAAGGCCCAAACGATCATTTGATAGGCACCGGCAACTACAAGCAAGAAAACTTACAGACAAGAAGTCATAATCGACAATGAGACCCAAGCACCAATTTCATAAGTACACACAAAAAAAGCATAGGTTATATTTCCTAAAATGATGGTATAATTTTAACTAAGTGAAAGGGTAGAATGGCATTTACAAAGTTTTTTAGTTAATTTACCAAAAATTTTAGTTGATTTAAATGTTCGAAAAATCAATTTGTTAAAACTACTAAATTTTTTTCTTAAATTACCTATGATAACAAGGTCAATTCAACCTTTTGTTTTTGGTAAATTACCGATGATTTTAGTTGACTCTTAAATAATTTTTGATAATTATATTTCAAACATCCACTATATATGTAATCAAAAACGGATTGTATTTTTTTTTAGTTTTATTTGTATAGATAATCATAAAAGTAATAAGTTGGAATAAATGATGATTATACCGGCACACAAAAACCAAAAGTGTACATTCGACTTGGTCTACCTACGTATATTTATTTTGAAGCGCCGAATCCGAATCTGAGGTCCGTTTGGCCAAATTTCAAGTAAATTAGGGAAAACACAAACAATTTTGGAAAATAAAGTTTTTCGCAATTTAGTCGACATTTTGAAGTACATATTAGTTGAAACACAACCGGATAAGTTGACGAACTTTGGAATGAAAAAACGGACACGAATAGGAATATGGAACGTAAGAACGCTTTTACACCCATCCCGATTGGAACAATTATGTAAGCAGTTTAAAAACTATAAACTGGCACTACTTGGCATTAGCGAGCTGCGTTGGTCTGATGCAGGAGAACACAGAACCAGTGATGGTCTAACCCTGCTGTACTCTGGAAGAAGGGCTGACGAAGTTAGCGCAAGTGGAGTAGGGTTTCTACTCTCGAAGGAAGCTCGTAGAGCACTTGTAAGTTGGAAGCCATGCTTGGATCGAATAATAACTGCCACATTTAACACCAGAGCGAGAAGACTAACATGCGTCCAGTGCTACGCTCCTACTGAAACATCCGAAAGATCAGTAAAGGATGCATTCTATAGGCAACTTGAAAGGGTTTTAGCTACTGTTAATCGCGGGGATATACTAATGGTCATAGACGATTTCAATGCGCAGGTTGGTGCTGAAAATTGCAGTATGGAGAGTACGATGGGCAGACATGGCTTAGGGAGAATGACGGAAAATGTCGAACTATTTACTGAAATGTGTACTACAAACTCTCTCGTCATTGGTGGCACATTATTTCCTCACAAGAGAATTCTCAAGATTACTTGGATTTCATCTGACCATGTGACGGAAAACCAAATTGATCACATCACCATCAGCCGGAAATGGCGGGGGTCTCTTTTAGACGTACGTGATAAGAGAGGGGCCGACATTGCCAGTGATCACCACTTAGTAATTGCCACACTCCGAATGAAAGTCGCTGCCATAAGGAAGAACAAAACATCGTCAATGGTCGATATAAATAAACTGAAGGATCCCGCCGTTGCTAAGAAGTACACCGAAACATTGGAAACCGCGATGCCAAGCTATATTACTTCCCCTGAATATAGCTGGGAGAAACTTGAACACCTGTTGGTCGACACTGCCGTTCAAAATATAGGATTCAAAGAGAAGGGTCGGAAAGAATGGATGTCTGAGGAAACATGAAAGCTGGTGGAAGAAAGGAAAGCAGCAAAGAGTGAAATTAACGCTTCCAAAACACGACGCGCTAGGATGATAAGTCAAGAGAAGCACACTAATCTAGATCGAGCTGTCAAGAAAAGCGCAAGGCGCGATAAGAGACGCTGGGCAGAGAATATTGCCAAAGATGCACAAAAGGCTGCGGAAACAAATCGGAGCAGAGATTTGTATGGAGCTATACGTAAATTAACAAAGACTCCTGTACACGGCGGAAAGCCCTTAAAAGATGATAATGGGGAGCTATTTAGTTGATTTTTATGTTCGAAAAATCAACTAAAAATGTTGTTAAAACAGCTATGATTTTTTTATAGATTACCTATGTCAACAAGGTAAATTCATACTTTAATTTTTGGCAAATTATCAAAGATTTTTGTTTGCTATATTTTTTGGTAAATTATAATTTTTTCAGAATTAACTATTTATGTCAAAAAAACGTTTAGTATTTTTGTATAGTTTTATTTATATATAACCAAAATTACATGCATGCATAGTACATATGTGTAATAAATAATAAAAACTATTAAAAGTACCCAAGGCCCAAACGATCATTTGATAGGCACCGACAACTACAAGCAAGAAAACTTACAGACAAGAAGTCATAATCGACAATGAGACCCAAGCACCAATTTCATAAGTACACACAAAAAAAAGCATAGGTTATATTTCCTAAAATGATGGCATAATTTTAACTAAGTGAAAGGGTCGAATGGCATTTACAAAGTTTTTTAAGTTAATTTACCAAAAATTTTAGTTGATTTAAATTTTCGAAAAATCAACTAAAAATTTTGTTAAAACTACAAATTTTTTTCTTAAATTACCTATGATAACAAGGTCAATTCAACCTTTTGTTTTTGGTAAATTACCGATGATTTTCGTTGACTCTTAAATAATTTTTGATAATTATATTTCAAACATCCACTATATATGTATGTAATCAAAAACGGATTGTATTTTTTTTTTAGTTTTATTTGTATAGATAATCATAAAAGTAATAAGTTAGAATAAATGATAATTATACCGGCACACAAAAACCAAAAGTGTACATTCGACTTGGTCTACCTACGTATATTTATTTTGAAGCACCGAATCCGAATCTGAGGTCCGTTTGGCCAAATTTCAAGTAAATTAGGGAAAACACAAACAATTTTGGAAAATAAAGTTTTTCGCAATTTACTCGAAATTTTGAAGTACATATTATTTGAAACACAACCGGATAAGTTGACGAACTTTGGAATGAAAAACGGACACGAATAAGAATATGGAACGTAAGAACGCTTTTACACCCATCCCGATTGGAACAATTATGTAAGGATTTTAAAAATTATAAACCGGCACTACTTGGCATTAGCGAGCTGCGTTGGTCTGATGCAGGAGAACACAGAACCAGTGATGGTCTAACCCTGCTGTACTCTGGAAGACGGGCTGACGAAGTTAGCGAGAGTGGTGTAGGGTTTCTACTCTCGAAGGAAGCTCGTCGAGCACTTGTAAGTTGGAAGCCATGCTCGGATCGAATAATACCTGCCACATTTAACACCAGAGCGAGAAGACTAACATGCGTCCAGTGCTACGTTCTTACTGAAACATCCGAAAGATCAGTAAAGGATGCATTCTATAGGCAACTTGAAAGGGTTTTAGCTACTGTTAATCGCGGGGATATACTAATGGTCATAGGCGATTTCAATGCGCAGGTTGATGCTGAAAATTCCAGTATGGAGAGTACGATGGGCAGACATGGCTTAGGGAGAATGACGGAAAATGGCGAACTATTTACTGAAATGTGTACTACAAACTCTCTCGTCATTGGTGGCACATTATTTCCTCACAAGAGAATTCACAAGATTACTTGGATTTCATCTGACCATGTGACCAAAAACCAAATTGATCACATCACCATCAGCCGGAAATGGCGGGGGTCTCTTTTAGACGTACGTAATAAGAGAGGGGCCGACATTGCCAGTGATCACCACTTAGTAATTGCCACACTCCGAATGAAAGTCGCTGCCATAAGGAAGAACAAAACATCGTCAAGGGTCAAATTCGATATAAATAAACTGAAGGATCCCGCCGTTGCTAAGAAGTACACCGAAACATTGGAAACCGCGATGCCAAGCTATATTACTTCCCCTGAATATAGCTGGGAGAAACTTGAACACCTGTTGGTCGACACTGCCGTTCAAAATATAAGATTCAAAGAGAAGGGTCGGAAAGAATGGATGTCTGAGGAAACATGGAAGCAGGTGGATGAAAGAAAAGCAGCAGAGTGAAATTAACGCTTCCAAACCACGACGCGCTAGGATGATAAGTCAAGAGAAGCACTCTAATCTAGATCGAGCTGTCAAGAAAAGCGCAAGGCGCGATAAGAGACGATGGGCAGAGAATATTGCCAAAGATGCACAAAAGGCTGCGGAAACAAATCGGAGCAGAGATTTGTATGGAGCTATACGTAAATTAACAAAGACTCCTGTACACGGCGGAAAGCCCTTAAAAGATGATAATGGGGAGCTATTTAGTTGATTTTTATGTTCGAAAAATCAACTAAAAATGTTGTTAAAACAGCTATAATTTTTTTTATAGATTACCTATGTCAACAAGGTAAATTCATACTTTAATTTTTGGCAAATTATCAAAGATTTTTGTTTGCTATATTTTTTGGTAAATTATAATTTTTTCAGAATTAACTATTTATGTCAAAAAACGTTTAGTATTTTTGTATAGTTTTATTTATATATAACCAAAATTACATGCATGCATAGTACATATGTGTAATAAATAATAAAAACTATTAAAAGTACCCAAGGCCCAAACGATCATTTGATAGGCACCGACAACTACAAGCAAGAAAACTTATAGACAAGAAGTCATAATCGACAATGAGACCCAAGCACCAATTTCATAAGTACACACAAAAAAAGCATAGGTTATATTTCCTAAAATGATGGTATAATTTTAACTAAGTGAAAGGGTAGAATGGCATTTACAAAGTTTTTTAGTTAATTTACCAAAAATTTTAGTTAGTTTACCAAAAATTTTAGTTGATTTAAATGTTCGAAAAATCAACTAAAAATTTTGTTAAAACTACTAATTTTTTTTCTTAAATTACCTATGATAACAAGGTCAATTCAACCTTTTGTTTTTGGTAAATTACCGATGATTTTAGTTGACTATTAAATAATTTTTGATAATTATATTTCAAACATCCACTATATATGTAATCAAAAACGGATTGTATTTTTTTTAGTTTTATTTGTATAGATAATCATAAAAGTAATAAGTTAGAATTAATGATGATTATACCGGCACACAAAAACCAAAAGTGTACATTCGACTTGGTCTACCTAAGTATATTTATTTTGAAGCACCGAATCCGAATCTGAGGTCCGTTTGGCCAAATTTCAGGTAAATTAGGGAAAACACAAACAATTTTGGAAAATAAAGTTTTTTGCAATTTACTCGAAATTTTGAAGTACATATTATTTGAAACACAACCGGATAAGTTGACGAACTTTGGAATGAAAAAACGGACACGAATAGGAATATGTAACGTAAGAACGCTTTTACACCCATCCCGATTGGAACAATTATGTAAGGAGTTTAAAAATTATAAACTGGCACTACTTGGCATTAGCGAGCTGCATTGGTCTGATGCAGGAGAACACAGAACCAGTGATGGTCTACCCTGCTGTACTCTGGAAGAAGGGGTGACGAAGTTAGCGCAAGTGGTGTAGGGTTTCTACTCTCGAAGGAAGCTCGTCGAGCACTTGTAAGTTGGAAGCCATGCTCGGATCGAATAATAACTGCCACATTTAACACCAGAGCGAGAAGACTAACATGCGTCCAGTGCTACGCTCCTACTGAAACATCCGAAAGATCAGTAAAGGATGCATTCTATAGGCAACTTGAAAGGGTTTTAGCTACTGTTAATCGCGGGGATATACTAATGGTCATAGGCGATTTCAATGCGCAGGTTGATGCTGAAAATTCCAGTATGGAGAGTACGATGGGCAGACATGGCTTAGGGAGAATGACGGAAAATGGCGAACTATTTACTGAAATGTGTACTACAAACTCTCTCGTCATTGGTGGCACATTATTTCCTCACAAGAGAATTCACAAGATTACTTGGATTTCATCTGACCATGTGACCAAAAACCAAATTGATCACATCACCATCAGCCGGAAATGGCGGGGGTCTCTTTTAGACGTACGTAATAAGAGAGGGGCCGACATTGCCAGTGATCACCACTTAGTAATTGCCACACTCCGAATGAAAGTCGTTGACAGCTCGATCTAGATTAGAGTGCTTCTCTTGACTTATCATCCTAGCGCGTCGTGTTTTGGAAGCGTTAATTTCACTCTTTGCTGCTTTCCTTTCTTCCACCAGCTTCCATGTTTCCTCAGACATCCATTCTTTCCGACCCTTCTCTTTGAATCCTATATTTTGAACGGCAGTGTCGACCAACAGGTGTTCAAGTTTCTCCCAGCTATATTCAGGGGAAGTAATATAGCTTGGCATCGCGGTTTCCAATGTTTCGGTGTACTTCTTAGCAACGGCGGGATCCTTCAGTTTATTTATATCGAATTTGACCCTTGACGATGTTTTGTTCTTCCTTATGGCAGCGACTTTCATTCGGAGTGTGGCAATTACTAAGTGGTGATCACTGGCAATGTCGGCCCCTCTCTTATTACGTACGTCTAAAAGAGACCCCCGCCATTTCCGGCTGATGGTGATGTGATCAATTTGGTTTTTGGTCACATGGTCAGATGAAATCCAAGTAATCTTGTGAATTCTCTTGTGAGGAAATAATGTGCCACCAATGACGAGAGAGTTTGTAGTACACATTTCAGTAAATAGTTCGCCATTTTCCGTCATTCTCCCTAAGCCATGTCTGCCCATCGTACTCTCCATACTGGAATTTTCAGCATCAACCTGCGCATTGAAATCGCCTATGACCATTAGTATATCCCCGCGATTAACAGTAGCTAAAACCCTTTCAAGTTGCCTATAGAATGCATCCTTTACTGATCTTTCGGATGTTTCAGTAAGAACGTAGCACTGGACGCATGTTAGTCTTCTCGCTCTGGTGTTAAATGTGGCAGGTATTATTCGATCCGAGCATGGCTTCCAACTTACAAGTGCTCGACGAGCTTCCTTCGAGAGTAGAAACCCTACACCACTCTCGCTAACTTCGTCAGCCCGTCTTCCAGAGTACAGCAGGGTTAGACCATCACTGGTTCTGTGTTCTCCTGCATCAGACCAACGCAGCTCGCTAATGCCAAGTAGTGCCGGTTTATAATTTTTAAAATCCTTACATAATTGTTCCAATCGGGATGGGTGTAAAAGCGTTCTTACGTTCCATATTCTTATTCGTGTCCGTTTTTTCATTCCAAAGTTCGTCAACTTATCCGGTTGTGTTTCAAATAATATGTACTTCAAAATTTCGAGTAAATTGCGAAAAACTTTATTTTCCAAAATTGTTTGTGTTTTCCATAATTTACTTGAAATTTGGCCAAACGGACCTCAGATTCGGATTCGGTGCTTCAAAATAAATATACGTAGGTAGACCAAGTCGAATGTACACTTTTGGTTTTTGTGTGCCGGTATAATTATCATTTATTCTAACTTATTACTTTTATGATTATCTATACAAATAAAACTAAAAAAAAATACAATCCGTTTTTGATTACATACATATATAGTGGATGTTTGAAATATAATTATCAAAAATTATTTAAGAGTCAACGAAAATCATCGGTAATTTACCAAAAACAAAAGGTTGAATTGACCTTGTTATCATAGGTAATTTAAGAAAAAAATTTGTAGTTTTAACAAAATTTTTAGTTGATTTTTCGAACATTTAAATCAACTAAAATTTTTGGTAAATTAACTAAAAAACTTTGTAAATGCCATTCTACCCTTTCACTTAGTTAAAATTATACCATCATTTTAGGAAATATAACCTATGCTTTTTTTTGTATGTACTTATGAAATTGGTGCTTGGGTCTCATTGTCTATTATGACTTCTTGTCTGTAAGTTTTCTTGCTTGTAGTTGCCGGTGCCTATCAAATGATCGTTTGGGCCTTGGGTACTTTTAATCGTTTTTATTATATATTACACATATGTACTATGCATGCATGTAATTTTGGTTATATATAAATAAAACTATACAAAAATACTAAACGTTTTTTGACATAAATAGTTAATTCTGAAAAAATTATAATTTACCAAAAAATATAGCAAACCAAAATCTTTGATAATTTGCCAAAAATTAAAGTATGAATTTACCTTGTTGACATAGGTAATCTATAAAAAAATTATAGCTGTCTTAACAACATTTTTAGTTGATTTTTCGAACATAAAAATCAACTAAAATTTTTGTTAAATCACCTAAAAAACTAAGTAAATGCCATTCTACCCTTTCACTTATGGCGTTTTCTATTCTACAAAAAAATGTGACATATTTTTACTTTTTATTAAAAACATTTCAATTTAACATTCCTTTAAAGGAAAAATTTCCCTTCGTAAGGGATGATACAATAATTTCTAATAAATTCACTTCTTCGAAACATGATTATATTGCAAATTTTCATTAAAAAGGGCAAATAGTGCAACACACTTTTGTAGAAAAGAAAACGCCATTAGTTAAATTAATACCTTAATTTTAGGAAATTTAACCTATGAATTTTTTTGTGTGTACATATATATTTTTGGTAACATGCCATTTTTTCAAGATTTTTAGCTTTAGTTCATTATCTCAGTTAGCAAGACGCTATAATAAATCCTTTGAATTAAGTAAAGGACTTTTATTTCAAAAGGAAAACTTATTTTTGGACAAGGGAGTTACCCAATCCAACAATTAGTTACAATGTACGAAAAATTAGAAATGTCAAAAATTCGTAGACCAAACTATTGTCTGAACATTAATTTTTGTTTTAGTTGACGGAAAAAATTCTCCACTTATTGTTATAACATGCCTGTAATAGACACTAAATGCCAAAATTCCGTGTACTTTTGTTTTGGAACTGCGTACTAGTAAACGAAAATTTCTTTAAGAAATTTACCAACCTGAATTTCAGTTTTTTTTACACACTTCTTATGGCAGCCTGAATTTCAGGCTGAGCTGCATACTACGCTTCAGTGAGAAAATTCAATTGATAAAAATCACGATTTTCATATAACACTCATACGCACACACGCAAATTAAAATATTACTTTGTATGAAAATCGTGATTTTTATCAACTGAGTTTTCTCACTTAATTGTGAATAAAACCCAAACTTGTTGGTAGATTTTAATGAAATTTGGCTTGTTTTGTTTGGAACATATTGACCTATATACATATTGAAAAATATAAGGGAATTTATATTTAGTTTGAATTTTTTATGAATTTAAAAAAAATTAAATTTGTATAAAAACCTTTTTTTGCATAAGTTCTACGATATCTCTGAAACTACTACGCAGGTCAAAAAGCAATGTTACGGCTTAAAGATATTACTCTTGTCGAAATTCTGATTTTTTATTTAACTAAATATAACAAACTGTTCTCTAGTTATGCTAACATATGTCGTGCAACTGCTTCTTTATTTGACATAACGGTATATCTCGAAAACTTGAACAAATTAAAAAAAAACTGAGTTCAGATTGGAATTCAGCGCCCCAAATAACATAAGAAACAACTTTACTTTGCTGCAGTAAAAACTTTAAATACTTGTGTTACTTCATTTAATAATATTTTTGGAAATTAATTTAATATTCCAATTCACATACAATTTGAACGGACAGGGATATTGTGATAAAATTTGGAACTTTTATAAACGAAATAGTTTTCTAATAGATAGGAGAATAATATTTACCAATTTTAATTCAAATTCAAATACCACAATTCCAAAAACGGGGAAAATATGTTCCAAAAAATTTGTTTTTTACAGAAATGGTCACCCTGTCGTTATTTACCGTGTGATATTTAAATAACTTGACATATATTTAGGCAACACATAAGGCCTTAGAATATTTGTCGTTTTGTGGCGATAATTTCTTTGCATTTTTTCAAAATTGGTCAACTTTGGATAGGGCTGGAGGGAGAACCATTACCTCTTGTGATCCGATTTTTCTTCTACTCTCATTTTTCATAGCTTTTCTTTTAAAAACTGCCAAAACTTTTGTTTCTATGACCGAAATTTATTTTATATGACCGAAAAAACATTAACAACACCTTTTTGGGAAAACCCCTAAAAAGTTTACATATTTTACATGTGTCATGTTCCGATGCATGTAGCTTTTTAACGAATGAAGATATCGGCATGAAATTTTCTACATTTTGTTCTAAATCTTATCAGTAATATTGCATTTTTTTTAATTATCGGCCATTAGGTTCGTTCACCACATCAAAAAAACTTAATTAAGGTCGCCCCAAAATAAAAGAAAAAAATTTCGAGTCCAATTATCTCTGAAACTAAGAGATATATCACACTAACTTTTGGAGATTTGTTTTTAACTTATCGTCTGAGGAAACTAAATTTTAAGATTTGCCCACGAGCCCCCTTTCTGCCAGGAAGCCGTGCGCTCGCATGTGAGCATTTTAAAGCACCTCAACTCTGCCTGTGTGAAATTTCAGGACAATATCTGTAACAGTTCACGACATACCGTACTATTTCCATAAAAAAACGTGTTTAAGCCACTGTGCATTGGCTGGACTTAGAAACTAAAATTTTAGAGTTAAGATTTGATTAGTTATTTTTAGTTAAATTTTATTGAAGATGCAATATAAAATATAAACGCAAAAAAAGTAGAAAATACTAAAACTAGTGTGAAATACTTAAAGTGCTATTGCAATTGTCGAGGAAGATTTTATAACAGATTCTAGTCCAAAACATTTAAACTTAGCAATATGTGAAGTTGTTTTATGGGGACTGCGAGCGTCCTCTATAACTTTTTGACCACTGATTTTGCACCTTTCTTAATAACTGAAAAATAATTTTTTAAAATGCGTGTAACTTTCAAAATAGAAAATAGAACTTAATAACAATTAATCTAGTAGTTTTTGGTAACATTATCTTTAAATGTATGTAAATAGTTATAATAGTTTAAAATGGTTTACCTTTCATTATGAGCTTTACCCTTAAGGCAACAATATTTTTTTTTAATTTTCTATGTTTAAAAAAATAAATACGCAGTCAGGTGCAGAAAAATATAACCTTTCAAATAATAAAAAACATTTTAAAAATCGGAAATTTAAAACTTTTATTGTTGCAAAAAAGTCCCATTTATCTGCCCCTATGTGCAGTATGGCCAAACTTTAATGTAAATTTAAAAAAATTCGTCAAATTACAACTCGCAAATTTTACACTAATGGACAGGTTTTTTTAATATTATAAGTACCTCATACATATTGTTTTAAAATATTTAAAAGAAATAACAAAGGTATAGAGTTGGAGAAGGTATGATTCAAATAAAAATATAATAAAACATATACAACAAAAACTTGAAATTACAAATGGCCATAAGTAAGGCAGTCTTTCAGGACATGGTAAAATTAATGTTGCCAAAGATGAGGTTAAAATTGCTATATCCAATAAATTCATTAATGTTTCTAAATTGTGTTGAATTTTTTCATCCTTACTAAAAACCAATTTGATAACATATTTAAATATTATTACATAAGAAATAAACATACAAAAATATATAATATGTAAATTATCTCTTATTAATAAAGGTAATATACTGAACGTTGATATTTTTAAAAAACAGAGTACGCTAAAAGGCATAATTTTAAAAATACAGCAAGTCGGGACCGCTGCCAATAGTATTGATTTTTCATGAACCTGAAAAGAAATAAATTTATAAAACATTTTAGTAATTAATTAACATAAGTAATAGCTCCGATCCCGTACTTTTTGGGCAAAGTTCGGTAAGATGAGAATAAGCAAGAATTACTCTCACTAAACACAAAGGTACGTTACAGAGAGCTGCAGCAAGTGTGCTCAAGCCGTCTTATTCACTAGCGCTAAATAACAAGTACAAGCCAATCAACCTTTGGCAGTTTTGTTCACATTCAAGTATTATACACGAACCAAAAAAATCAGCAACAAGTATGTCTTATTCGCAACATTATACTTGCATTGATTAGTTCAGTGATGGAGAATACAGATTTCGATATGGTACTGAACTTCAACTTAAAAAGTACTTTTTTCACCTTAATGGTACTTTTTAAGAATTAAAAAAAATATTTTTGGTATTCTTAATTTCATACAAAAGAACCATTCTATAGGCCGATTATGGATGGCAGCCGAGCCTCAGTTGGGTTGCCAGTTGCTGAATATGATACTACTGGTGGCAACTGACAACTGAGTGCCTTTCTGGCAACCATTAATTTTCAGTAATATTAAAGAAAATATTTTCATATTATTTTAGTTTTGATACTTTTTTCGTATGTAAATTCATATTTTCGTGTATATTAGTCATTTTTAGGTGCATTTGTTAAGCGCTTAATATCAATTTTTAGTTGCATGAAAGTCAGAGCCCTGATAATAATAATCAGTTTTTGAAAATAGCTTAATAACTAAAGTTATTATTCAACTTTGTTCCTTTCGAAAGAAATTAAAATAGGTTTTTGGTATTTTGTCATTAGCAGTGCCGGCTCAAAACTCAATTTATGATGCGTTTAATGTAGAAAAAATTGCAAAAATTGCCTGAAACTGCTTTTAAATAATTGGTTATAACTTGTTTAATATTTAAGGTAGGCAAATGATTCATATCTCGTTTTAAAAGTATTATTATAATGCTTTAACGGTTATAAAAGCAAAAAAAAAGTTATCACTATTGTGGAGTTCTTTTTTAACAATCCGCTACTCATGATGCTGTAAATTAAAAATTGGATCATTATTTATTTCATGTGAATATTTATTTCATGTGATTTCATATGATCTCCAGGGCTATTACTTTTTCTAACTAGAAAATTTATTTTCAGAAACTCGTATTTTAGAAAGGGTAGAAGCACTAACTGCGTTTTTCCTGAAAAAATTCTTTCATGTTTTATACTTTTTATAAAAAAATGCAAAATGTTAATTCCTTTAGAGAAAAATTTACCACTGTAAAGGATGAACTGTAATTTCTAATAAATTCACTTATTCGAAATATAATATGTATCGCTCATTTGCTTCAACGTCGCACAGTGGGGCCTTTTGACTTTTTTCGTTGCAAAAATCATAAGTTTTAAAGTAATAAAGATATTTAAAAATTTTAAAAAGCATTTGAAAGAAGACTCCTCAAGCTTTAATATGCATGATTTTCACGGTCATAGGTTAGCCGCGGCACTGTGCACAGTGTCGCCTTTTGACTGTTTCATAACAAACATAATAAACTTTAAAGTACATAATAAAGATGTTTTAAAAATGTATAAAGCATTTCAAAGATAACCGCTTTCGCTGAAAAATAAGTAACCTGCATGTCCATATGATCACAGGGTACTACGCACAGTGGCTTTCTCATCGCAAAAACCATAATTTTTTAAGTTACCAAGATATATCCAATAGTTAAAAATCACTTCCATTTTAAATCCTTTAGTTTCAAAATAAGTGTTCCCGCATTTTGATAGGCATTGGGCACTTTTGACCTCTTTTGTCGCAAAATTCATATCTTTTGAAGTAATGCTCTTTTTAAAATTTAAAAAACATTTCAAACACAACTTTTGGTGCTTCAAATGCTATTCTCATAAGGAAGTCCAGAAAAAAAGTACCACTGCAATTTATCATGTTAGAGTAATATAATATTTTTTATTTTTACTATAAATACACATTTTTGAAATATTTTCAATATTAATGCTATATAATATATAACACATTGAAATTATTAAGTGATGATCTTATTATTTATAAAGAATTTTGTTCTCTAATTTCATAACAACAAAAACATTGAATGCAAACCCTACCTGCTTAAAAGGGTGATTTTCACTAAAATACGCACAAAAAATCATTTAGTGGTGTCCGTATATGGTTATTTTTCTATGAATTAAAGAATTACACACAGTGTAATATATAATGATATTAATTTATTTACTATATTTTTTTCAAACTAGTATAATTTTTTTATTAGTTAGTTTTCTTTAAAATAGTCATTAACATTGGGAGCGATATCTAATAGACTTAACATATCAGAGCTATAATTACGTTCTTGTAAATCCTTTTGAGATCTTACATGTCTTGTTGATGAAATTAGTGGACCTGATGAGGCGGCCAACATATTGAAAAGGTCCTCATTTTGTCTTATCCGTGAAATTTTGCAAGTATTTGTGTATCTGAAGTGTTTGTAATCTTTGTTTTTGCATTCTTGGGCTTCTTCTGATAACTCTCCAATTGGTAGGCATTGATATTCAATTAATTATTTACCATGAGCCAAAATCTTATGGACCGTAGGAGTGTTTCTTTTCAGGGTACATTTGAACCAAAAGTTGAGCAGTTTTTGATGCATAGTCATGAAACTTTGGGCCATTTATCATTTCTCGAGAGTTTATAACGTTTGGGATAACTGCAAACCTTTTTATAATATGATTGTCGACCCGAGTAATTCTGGCTGATACCTCATCATTTTCAAAAAATGATCTGGACATATTTCTATCGTTCGTATTGCCGTACCCCTGCTTTGGGCAGTCTATTGTCAGCCCAAGGTTCTTAAGAAATTCATTTTGTATATTTTTTTTTCGAGCAGATAGTTTTTCTTTTGGTGTTGAGTTCTTATCAAAACATTCTCCATCTCGCGGAATTGTATACGCTAGTTTTAAAATAAACTCCATGCACAGAATTCTAGCATGTAATGGAGAAATTCCATATTCATAGTTGTGCTCATCACTTGAATCATCAAGATTCTGAAAGTCTTTCTGTGTCTTTTTGCAAATCGCACACTTCAAAGTTGACGAAGTATCTGTTATTGCATTTAAGACTTTGCCATCAATCATTGTAAGACAAAATTCATAATCAATGTAAACTGTTTTTTCATTCTCCATTTCAAGCATTAAAGGGTTTAGTTCAGAAATTTGCTTTTTTGTATCGTTTACTGTTGATTTGATTATTTCTGAAGACGCCTTCGTGTATTTAAAAAATATCGGACGGCAAAAATGAACTGATGATGGGCGGGGATTTTTCCAATGCTCAGAGATTTCACTTCTTAGTCTTAAAGGAACTACAGAAGCCATAAACATATTTGCATCTGTAATAGTTGTGTCATTTGTCGATATTGTTTGTTTGTAGGCACTTTGGCCGGATTATCCATCACATCCCCACTTATTTATCAATGTAAGCCTATCTGGCAGTAATACTGCTTCATTTTCAGGCAAACTTTGAATAAGGCGTTTGGCTGTATGATCCATTAAGTCTTGCAGTTTAACCTCTGCCGATATTTCAGTAACCTTTACATTAGATGGCACTGCTTCTTTTTTGGCAGATGTAACCTTTTTGTATCCAGGAAGAATATTGACATTATGATTCTTTAAAGAGCTTCCTAAAATAGAATACTTTTCCTTTGACAATCCCAAGTCCATAAATAACGCTAAGGCTTCTTCTATGCTATACTTTCTGGGTAAAGCATTTGGAGGAGTTGGAATACTCTCTTTAATTCTCTGCAGTCGATTTGGGCTTGCAAGCTCCACAGCTTTTGTAATGTCTGACCTTGATTTGTCTTTATCTTTAACATACTAAGACATAATGCTTCCGAAAGATGCGATTTACATATATCTTTAGTGACATTTTGAAGTTTACGTTTTCTTGTGCACTCCGAACATTCGTTTATAGTTTTTGCAGGTCTTCCTCTTTTGCTGTCAGAAGATGTATGCGGTTCTTCTATGTTTTCAAAAGTTGTTACTCCTCCATTCAGCCAGTCTGAGTTCTTTTCCATAAAGGTTTTTGTCGTTTGTTTTGAGGCAAGCCATTTTTTATTAATTTTCAAGTAAATGAAGTGAATTGTGGTTTCCACATCCTCTTCGTGGTATCCTGATAAATTGTGTAATTTTTGCACAATAGCCATTCTAAACTCATTTTCATTATATGAGTTTCTGAATAACTCGAACAATTCCGAATTTTGAAATGACATTATAGCACATTGACTCTATCAAATTGTATAACTTAATGATCACTGCTTTTACAAAGTAAAAACTACACTGGATTGATTACACAATTGCGGCTTAATTTATACCCAAAAATAAAAAAATGTTTAATCTACCTGCTTTGTAAAACAGAAATCCAGGCCTCAACTACCTGTAGTGTAAAACTGCATTTTCTATTTTACTCAGTATAAAGTTTAAAACTACCTGCCTATTTTTATAATGCGAACAACGTTGCCGTTTTGGGTAAGTTTAATCAAACTTGGTTACTTTTTTCCATCTGTAGAATAAAAGACAAAAATTAAACTACATACATACATACATATGTAAGAACCTGAAAATTTTGGTTATTTTTTTTCTTATTTGGTAGTTTTTCCAACATTCTTGGTTATAAAATATATTGGTCATAGAAACGTTGAATGCGAATTTAAATAAACAAATTGTTATAGTTATGCATACCTGGTTCATACGGAACTCGCCCGATGGTTTTTACCATGAATTTTCTAGAGTTTATTGTCAAACGGGACACAAAGCAACATAAAAGAAAATTTAAGAAAAATGCAGGGAAAAAAGTCATCGTGTCAATCTCGTATGAACGAGAGAAATTAAAATATATAACAAATACGTGCTGCAGTGAAAACAGAATTATTGCCGTTTTCACTATGAGATTGTAACAGTTTTCCTCTTATATCAAGCAAAACGGCAACTTTTGGTGGCAAAGTTTAGTTAAATTATTTAAAGCATTGTGTAGCAAATATGCTCCGAAAATTTGGCCGAGACCATTTTTGGCCATTTTTAGATATGCTCCATTTTATTTGTAAAAATTACCTAAATATAGGGTGCCTGAAAAGCGGCAACTGCCGAAAAAGTAGAGCATTTGATGCACATTTTTTGCTTATTTCAATAAAAAATAAACGTACCTTTAAAATGATACCAAAAAAGTAATGATCTAAAGTCAAGGTTTCTAGCATTTCAATTTTAAAATGTTATTTTTTTTCAAAATCACCTTTTTTGGGGCTTCTTAAAAAACTGCCAACTTTAAGCAGCTCCACCAGCTATAATTTTCAACTAATTAAGAAAAACGTTTTTGAACTGGTATCAGTAAGAAGTTCTTTGTACGATGTAATCATTCATTTTACAAAATTTTGTCCTCAAATTTTGTATTTTTGCTACGGTATTTGGGAAAAAGGCGCCACAGTGCGTCGTCCTAACTTAAAATGTCTAATTTTTGGAGCAATAACACTGCGCAAAAAATTTAGGGTCTTCGAATCTTTACCGGAAGAAAGCAACGACAAATTAATGTAGACTGTTAGTAGACCAAAAACCCAATGGGGGTTTAAAAAGTTAACTCGTACTGTTAAGTTATAACCTTTTACAGTTGGGCTATTTTGACATAAATTTTCCCATATATGTACATATATTTTATACGTTATAAAGACAATGGGAGTTAATCAATATATAAATTGAACTATATCCCCCATATTCATAAATATATAAAATGTATTTGAAATCTATTTTAAGAAAATTTTGTATGAGAAATTCGACATAAAATACATTTCAAACTCATTTTAAATTCTATGAATATGGGGGTTACAATTTAATATTTTATGTCTTAGATATTTAAATTTATTAATTTTTATACTTTTTATGGTCTTAATTTCACTTTTTGTCCATTTTTAGGTACATTTGCTGTGCGTTTCATGTATTTTGGTACAATTTTCACAATACAATACGTGTATTTCTTTTATTTCTTTATACGTGTATTTCTTTTATTCTTTATTTCACTAGATAATGAAAATTCTGAGGATTGCGTAAGAAATGTTCTTGTGAATATTTTGTGTAACAACAATTCCATGAAAACTTTTAATGTTTTCGTTTCGAGTAAAACACAGAACAGGTCCTACTATATTGATTTTAAGGGATTATAAAATAGCAATAAGTTTATTGAACTGTTATCAACTTTATTTAGGTTCAATCTACAGAACACAACTTAAATAGTCCTCTAT
This sequence comes from Panzeria rudis, assembly GCA_956483635.1. Classification (NCBI taxonomy): domain Eukaryota; kingdom Metazoa; phylum Arthropoda; class Insecta; order Diptera; family Tachinidae; genus Panzeria; species Panzeria rudis. The sequence continues at coordinate 55,040 of CATQFL010000155.1, forward strand.
AGCAATGTCTTTTATAACAGCTAAATGGTTCTCTTATAGATTCTCTATGTTTACAGGTTTGAAGTGATTTGTTTTCTTTAAGTAAAGAAATCAGGAATTTTTCAACATTGTACTTTTGCAAATAAAGGGTTGAAAATTAATAAGCGAGAGAAAATTTTAGTAGTTTCTGTAAAAGTATTTGATTTTATTATAATTTGGTCAATATTTTTTAAGGTTACTGATTGGAAAAGGTACTTTATATGTCGTGGGGTTCTGCGGTATTTTAAAAGTGAAAAAGTACTGAAAATAGTGCAATAGTACTGAATTTTCCATCACTGGTATTATTTACAAATTATGCGACTTGCTTACGAACAATCACTCACTTGTAGTTCGGCTGTTTATGTGCATGATTTGATGGTGATCGAAACTAGACTTGGGTCCAACTCGTTCGAACTCGTTCAGCAGATCGTTTTAGACACAAATCTATGATTAAACCCATGTATTTTAAATGTGTTTGATCATAGGTTTGTGTCTAAAACGAGCTGCTGAGCGAGTTCGAACGAGTTGGACCCAAGTCTAATCGAAACAAAAACACTCAAGTTACGCTACAAGTATATTTTTGTGTTTGGCAAAGTATTTGCAAATATACATACATATGTGTATATGTATGAAGGTTTTGTTATGCCACTTTGTAAAGAATAGACTTGGGTCCAACTCGTTCGAACTCGCTCAGCAGCTCGTTTTAGACACAAACCTATGATCAAACCCATTTAAAATACATGGGTTTAATCATAGGTTTGTGTCTAAAACGATCTGCTGAACGAGTTCGAACGAGTTGGACCCAAGTCTAACAAGTATGTCTTATTCGCAATATTATACTTGCACTGATTAGTTTACAAATTATGCGACTTGCTTACGAACAATCGCTCACTTGTAGCTCGGCTGTTTATGTGCATGATTTGATGGTGATCGAAACAAAACACTCAAGTTACTCTACAAGTATATTTTTGTGTTTGGCTAAGTATTTGCAAATATACATACATATGTGTGTATGTATGTAGGTTTTGTTATGCCACTTTGTAAAGAAGAAACAACACGAATGAGGCTGTTTATGTGCATGATTTGATGGTGATCGAAACAAAAACACTCAAGTTACTCTACAAGTATATTTTTGTGTTTGGCTAAGTATTTGCAAATATACATACATATGTGTGTATGCATATGTATGTATTGTGTGTATTAAAACAAGTGGCTCGAGCCGGCCATAAAGAGTTTTACAAGAATGATGCGAACAGCATGTTTGTTTCGATCCGGTGCGGTTGCAATTATACCAAAATACCAATCACAAACATTCACGTTCATTGTGAGTACGAGTAGACTTGGGTCCAACTCGTTCAAACTCGCTCAGCAGCTCGTTTTAGACACAAACCTATGATCAAACCTATTTAAAATACATGGGTTTAATCATAGGTTTGTGTCTAAAACGATCTGCTTAACGACTTCGAACGAGTTGGACCCAAGTCTAAAGGCTCAGTTAGCCGACCGTAACGTTGATGTAGTTGCATGTGCTGATCGTTTCTTTCACATTGAAAAGCTATGAGACAGAAACGATCAGGACATGCAACTACATCAACGTTACGGTCGGCTAACTGAGCCTTAAGTACGAGTGCTTAAAACTGAGTGTTTGATATGAGCTATTGCGTTTACAATCATTACTTGTGGTTGAACAAAAACCATTGCATCACAAAATATCAGAGTATGTTTGATACTTGTTACAGGTCACTGGTACGTTACCAAAGGGTAACATGAGTGTGGTGAAAATAAAAAATAAAATAAAAAGCAGAAAGAATTTGGCATGATTAATATTCCAAGGAACAAGGGAAAAATTAACATCAACTTAATTTTTCAACGTACACAGCAGAACAGAGTAGCCCCACTTTCGGAAGCCGCTACACTTCCATCGTCAGTGCTCACGTGTATTTGCTATCACCACTTGTCAGGTGGCTCTGTTGAATGTGATTTTAATTTTTATATATACAACTTTTTCGTGAAAATTGAATACGAGAATTAAATCACTATATAGCTGATATTAAAGTGCACTTTCCCAGCGTTGCCATCGGTTTATTTTTCTTCATTCCCATTTTTCTGATTTTTGTTCTACTCAAGACAAACTTTTTTGGTTTGATTTTAGACTTAAGTATATATGAACATGTAAACATGTGAAAAGCTCAAGCCAGTAGCTAATTGTTTATTAATATGATTATTTCGAACGTATTTGCTTTGTGAATCCAAATTGATTATTAGGCTAAGGTTCGTAACGTTATATTCAGAAAGAATTGGCCATGATTAATATTCCAAGGAACAAGGGAAAAATTAACATCAACTTAATTTTTCAACATACACAGCAGAACAGAGTAGCGCCACTTTCGGAAGCCGCTACACTTCCATCGTCAGTGCTCACGTGTATTTGCTATCACCATTTGTCAAGTGGCTCTATTGAATGTGATTTTAATTTTTACATATACAACTTTTTCGTGAAAATTTAATACGAGAATTAAATCACTATCAAGCTGATATTAAAGTGCACTTTCCCAGCGTTGCCATCGGCTTATTTTCTTCATTCCCATTTTTCTGATTTTTGTTCTACTCAAGACAAACTTTTTTGGTTTGATTTTATACTTAAGTATATATGAACATGTAAACATGTGAAAAGCTTAAGCCAGTAGCTAATTGTTTATTAATATGATTATTTCGAACGTATTTGCTTTGTGAGTCCAAATTGATTATTAGGCTAAGGTTTGTAACGTTATATTCAGAAAGAATTGGGCATGATTAATATTCCAAGGAACAAGGGAAAAATTAACATCAACTTAATTTTTCAACGTACACAGCAGAACAGAGTAGCCCCACTTTCGGAAGCCGCTACACTTCCATCGTCAGTGCTCACGTGTATTTGCTATCACCACTTGTCAGGTGGCTCTGTTGAATGTGATTTTAATTTTTATATATACAACTTTTTCGTGAAAATTGAATACGAGAATTAAATCACTATATAGCTGATATTAAAGTGCACTTTCCCAGCGTTGCCATCGGTTTATTTTTCTTCATTCCCATTTTTCTGATTTTTGTTCTACTCAAGACAAACTTTTTTGGTTTGATTTTAGACTTAAGTATATATGAACATGTAAACATGTGAAAAGCTCAAGCCAGTAGCTAATTGTTTATTAATATGATTATTTCGAACATATTTGCTTTGTGAATCCAAATTGATTATTAGGCTAAGGTTCGTAACGTTATATTCAGAAAGAATTGGCCATGATTAATATTCCAAGGAACAAGGGAAAAATTAACATCAACTTAATTTTTCAACATACACAGCAGAACAGAGTAGCGCCACTTTCGGAAGCCGCTACACTTCCATCGTCAGTGCTCACGTGTATTTGCTATCACCATTTGTCAAGTGGCTCTATTGAATGTGATTTTAATTTTTACATATACAACTTTTTCGTGAAAATTTAATACGAGAATTAAATCACTATCAAGCTGATATTAAAGTGCACTTTCCCAGCGTTGCCATCGGCTTATTTTCTTCATTCCCATTTTTCTGATTTTTGTTCTACTCAAGACAAACTTTTTTGGTTTGATTTTATACTTAAGTATATATGAACATGTAAACATGTGAAAAGCTTAAGCCAGTAGCTAATTGTTTATTAATATGATTATTTCGAACGTATTTGCTTTGTGAGTCCAAATTGATTATTAGGCTAAGGTTTGTAACGTTATATTCAGAAAGAATTGGGCATGATTAATATTCCAAGGAACAAGGGAAAAATTAATATCAACTTAATTTGTCAACGCACACAGCAGAACAGAGTAGCGCCACTTTCGGAAGCCGCTACACTTCCATCGTCAGTGCTCACGTGTATTTGCTATCACCACTTGTCAGGTGGCTCTGTTGAATGTGATTTTAATTTTTATATATACAACTTTTTCGTGAAAATTTAATACGACAATTAAATCACTATCAAGCTGATATTAAAGTGCACTTTGCCAGCGTTGTCATCGGTTTATTTTTCTTCATTCCCATTTTTCTGATTTTTGTTCTACTCAAGACAAACTTTTTTGGTTTGATTTTATACTTAAGTATATATAAACATGTAAACATGTGAAAAACTTAAGCCAGTAGCTAATTGTTTATTAATATGATTATCTCAAACGTATTTGCTTTGTGGATCCAAATTGATTATTACGCTAAGGTTCGTAACGTTATATTCAGAAAGAATTGGGCATGATTAATATTCCAAGGAACAAGGGAAAAATTAACATCAACTTAATTTGTCAAAATACACAGCAGAACAGAGTAGCACCACTTTCGGAAGCCGCTACACTTCCATCGTCAGTGCTCACGTGTATTTGATATCACTACTTGTCAGGTGGCTCTGTTGAATGTGATTTTAATTTTTATATATACAACTTTTTCGTGAAAATTGAATACGAGAATTAAATCACTATCAAGCTGATATTAAAGTGCACTTTCCCAGCGTTGGCATCGGTTTATTTTTCTTCATTCCCATTTTTCTGATTTTTGTTCTACTCAAGACAAACTTTTTTGGTTTGATTTTATACTTAAGTATATATGAACATGTAAACATGTGAAAAGCTCAAGCCAGTAGCTAATTGTTTATTAATATGATTATTTCGAACGTATTTGCTTTGTGAATCCAAATTTATTATTAGGCTAAGGTTCGTAACGTTATATTCAGAAAGAATTGGGCATGATTAATATTCCAAGGAACAAGGGAAAAATTAACATCAACTTAATTTTTCAACGTACACAGCAGAACAGAGTAGCGCCACTTTCGGAAGCCGCTACACTTCCATCGTCAGTGCTCACGTGTATTTGATATCACCACTTGTCAGGTGGCTCTGTTGAATGTGGTTTTAATTTTTATATATACAACTTTTTTGTGAAAATTTAATACGAGAATTATATCACTATCAAGCTGATATTAAAGTGCTCACGTGTATTTGCTATCACCACTTAATTTTTGGCCAATTCAAAGGTAGATTATACATATATTATATTATTTTAAATTTATAATGTTTTTATACTTTGAGCAGCTTATGAGACAGTAAGTTTAAAAATTCTATATACATATGTATTCCAAAATATGCAAAGTTATAAGAAACAGAAGTTTAATACCGATATACCCATATAAATACAAACACATTTCAGTACATTTTGTACAATAAACTTTGGTCCTAATTGTGTAAATCACGTTACCAAAGTGAAATTTATATAGAGAACAAAAACAAAATTTCAAATATTTTATATATAAATGGGTTTTATTTTTCATACAAATTTAACATTCTTTTGAGAGGTAAGCCAACGCTTGAATTTCTATGCATTTGTTTGATAAAGAATTTGTATGAATAAGAAAAACGAATTTGTAAGTTTTTTTCATATTTGTTTTTGCTTAAATATAAATTTCACTTCGGTGATGTTATTTACACAATTAGCTTCTTTGTTTTCTAGTTTCATTGCTTTATTTTAGTATCATCTTAGATTATGATAGAAGTTTATAGAATGTGTTTACATTTTTCACATATGTATAAAATTGTTTCGTGAAAATTCAATACGAGAATCACTTTCAAGTTTATATTAAACTGCACTTTCCCAGTGCTGCCATTGGTTTATTTTTCTTCATTCCCATTTTTATGTTTTTTCGTTCTACTTAAGACAAACTTTTTTGGTTTATTTTATACTTAAGTATATAGTTATGAACATGTGAACATGTGAAAAGCTTTTATATATATATATATATATATATATATATATATATATATATATATATATATATATATATATATATATATATATATATATATATATATATATATATATATATATATATATATATATATATATATATATATATATATATATATATATATATATATATATATATATATATATATATATATATATATATATATATATATATATATATATATATATATATATATATATATATATATATATATATATATATATATATATATATATATATATATATATATATATATATATATAGATATATATATATATATATATATATATATATATATATATATATATATATATAATGGGTGTTTTTTATTGAGGTATAGAACTTTAAGTTGGCATCACTTTTTTAATTGGCGGCCATTTTGTCAGCTGTCAAGTGATTAATATTTAGTTTGGTTTGCCATTTCATCATGAACAGGTTGACAAAAGAACAACGCTTGCAAATCGTGCAAATTTATTTCGAAAATAATGGTTCAGTTCGCGAAGTTTACCGCAAGCTCCGTCCATTTTATGGTCGACATAATCGTCCATCAGAGCAATTAATTCGGTTAACCATGGATCGTTTTCGCACTACGTTTACTCTATGTGATAATACGCATCCGCAGAGACGTCGAACAGTGCGCACCGAAGAAACAATTGCCGCTGTAGAGCAAAGTGTTGAAGAGGACCCGAAATAATGCTGGAGAGTCAGTTACCGTTAATGGAGACCGGTATAGAGCCATGATAACCGACTATTTTGTTCCCGAATTGGATGACATGAATGTGGATGAGTTGTGGTTCCAACAAGACGGCGCTACATGCCACACAGCGCACGTCACAATCGATTTATTGAAGGAAACATTCGATGAGCGCATAATTTCGCGGAATGGACCTGTCAATTGGCCACCAAGATCGTGTGATTTGACACCATTGGATTATTTTCTTTAGGGATATGTGAAGTCGCTCGTCTACGCCAGCAAACCAGAAACGTTAGGGGACTTGGAAGCCAACATTCGTGGCGTTATTGCCAACATACGGCCCCATATGCTCGAAAAAGTGGTTGAAAATTGGACCTGTAGAATTGGCTTTATTCGAGCCAGCCGCGGCGGCCACATGCCCGAAATCATATTTAAACATTAATGGCATAAAATTATCCTTCCAATAAAGCCAAATTGATGGACATTAAAACGATTTTCTTGTGTTTTATTTCAATTCGAAGTTCTATACCTCTAAAAAAAACACCCGTTATATATATATATATATATATATATATATATATATATATATATATATATATATATATATATATATATATATATATATATATATATATATATATATATATATATATATATATATATAATATATATATATATATATATATATATATATATATATATATATATATATATATATATATATATATATATATATATATATATATATATATATATATATATATATATATATATATATATATATATATATATATATATATATATATATATATATATATATATATATATATATATATATATATATATATATATATATATATATATATATATATATATATATATATATATATATATATATATATATATATATATATATATATATATTACTTTAGATGCGAGTATAGGTTTTTCCAAAAGATGCTTGTGAAATTTTTTTGGTATGCATAAAAGGTAGATGTATCATGTTTTAAATCATCTGAAATCATGACAATGTTTCCGTGTTTTACTTCACTGCCATCTCTGTAGTAAAAAACTGAAGTGAAAAGTGTTGCTTGGTCGTTGTTCCAATGAAAAGATTGGGCAGCATCTTGAACTACAAAACTATAGTTTTCTGCAAAATCGCACTGCACTACTATTTGACCTTCAGTGATATTCTCCTTAAGTTTTTTGAAATAACGAGCCTGCTCGTCTGCAATAAAGGCATGAGTTTTCAAGCAGTCCAGCGCATCCCACAAGGTATCTACAAAGTCATCAGAGGGTAATACCTGAGTAGATATCGTAAAGTGCTCTGTGGTACGCCAATTTTCAAATTGCACTTCTGTCACGTTATTGTCATCGAATATCATTTTCAGATGATTACGAATTTCATTTATGCCAGGACAAGATTTACAGCACTCATTCGGTGGTGATTTTGCAGTCATTAAATGGCACGTCTGTGTTGGATTAGGGCACATCATTATGCGAAGGCAATCCTTATAAGATAAAATCTCCATGGTAGTTCCGGCTGTTAGATTGGCAATATTTCCACCATTCAACATCAGTTTTACATTTCGGTGTTTGGCACAAACACATATCATATGTGCTCCAGGGGCGTCAGCGAAAATACACTGTTTGGGTCTTAAAGTAAAAAACTTTGACACACCAATTTTAAGGTTCGGATGTTCCTGTTTAAAGTGCTGATAAAGTTCGCTAATGTTGCACATCAGAAGCTGCTTTTGTACGTGCATTCTTCTCCCATCATCTGACTTAACAGATATAAAATCTTTTACACCGGGCATCATTCGGCTATTTTCTTCCCGTAGATAAAAGGATTTAACTAAATTTTCGGTTTCAATCGGTAATTTACCGCCACCTCGTGGGTTAGGAGATGACATGATACCGAACTGATCTAGAAGCTCCTTAGCTTTTCTCGCTTGTCGTCTTGATGTTCCAAACTCTTTAGCCAGTTTATTTTCACTCCATGACTTAGGCACTATGGTCAATATCATTGTCTTCATAGAAGTACAAGTAGAAGGATCATCAAATTTCTCCTTTAACTGTTTTGGATCTTTGGAACTTCATCAGTCAATGATGTCTGTTCGCTATTTGCCAAATTTATACTTGGTGTTTCGAAGCTTTCTCTGCGGTACGCAGTAACTCCCTTAGCTCGTAAGGGCTTTTCTGCTAAAAGTCGTTTCCTACAGACATCACATATATAATACTGTGCTGTATAGCCCCACTTTTGAGCTAAATATTGAGAAAGTTTCCTTGTTTTTTTCTTCCCTCGATGATTCAATAAGCGAAAAGGATTAAAACATTTATCACTAAATGAAGCCATTATAAATTAAAAAGTGTTGTACAAGAACACTGAAGTAGTTATAAAGAACTGATATATGACTTAAAAAATGTTTGCTTAAATACTAAGGATGAGAGTCTTAAATGTAATCCAGTAAAAACCAATATTTATTATTCTATTGCCTACCTGTGTATTGAGGAATGATTTAAAAATATATCGTCAAGCACTGAGGATCATTTTTATTGCTTTCTATCACCGAGCAATAAGAATTTCAACATTAATCTAGTGCACGTGCGTATTTCATTTTTTATTATCTACCTGTGTAGTGGGAAAGGATTTCAAAAACAGTCATTATTTTTTAAGCAAATAAATTTATTTGTATATACATATAAGTGTACAGAAAATTACATGTGTGATATTTTATTTCATTTAAATTTCATGAAGTTGATAAATAATAGAGAGTGTAAATATCAACAAACTAGCCTACATCATGCTCGGTGCGATATGCATGTAAAGAACTTTGCATAACTTTTAAACTTATTGAGATCCCCTTATGAAAATCTTACGGTATAATGAAAACACCCTTAGCTAATTCCGGTTCCAAAAAATAAAAAAATTGGGGTTGTTACAAAAAAATTGTTTGAAATTGTCTCTTCCGGTTTCGCAGTGCGACAACCATGCACAGATCTTTTAAACTAATGCATATCCCACTTCAAAACATTTATACTATTATGATTATGCCCTAGACTAATTTCAAATTAAAAAAAGTACAAAAATTGGGGCAGTTAGAAAAATGTATATTAAAAATGCGTTGTGCATGTAAACAAAGTTGCATAACTTTTAAAGTTATGGAGATACCGTTATCAAACTTTTACAGTATAATAAGGACACCCTAGGCTAATTTCGGTAAAACAATAAAGAAAAAAAACATGTCGAAGTTTGAAAAATTTTATTTTCAATTGGTAATTTCCGGTTTCGCACCTGCAAAAAAAATTTTTTTTTTTTCAAATTTAATTTTTTTTTAAGATCTGGCGATTTCATATAAGAATCACTTATATAATTTTTAATTTTTTTCTACTTCGAAACAATAATTAAAAAAAATATTTTTCAGAAACGACAACACTTTAGCACCCTATAACTCGACAAATATACATCATACAAAAAAATATTTGGCACATCAAATCATATCTACTAAAAGTATAGGTATGCCAAATATCAAAGAATTTCGGGGAAAATTTTTTTTTGCCTTGTCCGCTCAATGTACGTAATTATTATTTGAACTGAAATAGGTATAAGTCGGAAGTTATTATTATTCGGATTAAGTTAAATTTATTCCTTTTATCAATATGGTGCGCCAAAATTTCACCTTCCGATTATTTATTCCAATTTTTCCAACTCTTATTTTTATTTTTGGTTTTGCTTGTACGTAAGCTCCGCCTACGATTGAACGTAAGCCGAATAACAATAACTTCAGACTTAAAAATAAATAATTTTATACTTAGTTCAATGAATTAAGAATAGTTCAATATGACCATCAAAATGAAAACTTTGAAGACTGGTAACACGCTTAAGACGGTGGTTTATTTTATTTTAAAAGCTATTTTCGTAATCTGTGATCAATTACGCAAATTTTGAGTGGTTTTGCGTTATGAAAAAGCAAAAACTAATTTTTTCGGGACACGCTAATGAACAATGCTCACTGAAAAGATCAAAACAAATAAATAAATCATCTACTTATTATAAAAGGAAGATTATCCTTAAAAGAAACGTAATTTTGTACGGATAATGAATCTTTAAAAATACTTTGTGATTATAAAAAGGTCCATTTCTAATAAGTATGGCGAAAAATATAAAATGTTATTTATGCACTTATTTACTTCTTTTATTTGCTGACAAGGGGAATACCACTGTAGCCATGAATAAGTGTGAAGGCGAATCATAATTATATTTAAGCCAGTGAAAACATTTGTTTCATGCATACTGTAACTAAACCGTTTTAATTGCTTAAAAGCTAAATTACTTAATAGCCATATCGTCACCTAAAACGCAAACGGCAATAACTAGCAAAAAAATTTAAATCGATTCAGATGTATTTCATCAAAATACATCACCACAAAATAAATCAGAGTTCCCGGAACTAAAATGGTGATTTTATCGAGAAAATAGAACAAAAAAGAAAATGATTAATTACATTATGTTTCGATTCCCAATTTATTTTTTAATTTTCTTTTATTTTCCTATAGCAGCCATAGCTGTACATATCCTCTGAAAATTTCAAGTCTATAGCTATTATGGTTGACAAGATACAGCCCAATGTAAAAATTACGCTACTTCCTTTGGGGCAACCTTTAAATATTAGGTTTTATTAAACTTTTGGTATTTATTATTATATCGGACATAGTAAAACATACCACGTGAAAATTTCAAGTGCCTGCCTATTACGGTTTGCAAGATAGAGCCCAACGTCAAAATTACACTGCATGCTTTATGACACCCTGTAATTCCCTGTATTTAGTGTTAGAGCGGCCATAGTAATGCAAACCGTGTAAAAATTTCAAGTGACTACCTCATATGGTTCGCAAGATAGAGCAGTGTGAAAAAATCTATGTTTACTATTAAAACATTACATTTCATACACTTTCACTACACTAGGGCCTTTGTTTTCAGAAAAACATGAAACAAAAAGCCCTAGCTAACATAACTCTTAAAATATTACAAATATATACAAAATTCATGCAGAAATAAAATCTTCATGGGGCTTTTTATTATATTGGAGTAATACGCGTTAAAAATCTAAATTTTTAATTTTAACATGTTTTTGGCTTCTGCTGAACAATTTTCAAAATGTTAGATAGGGCCGTTTGCGGTTTAGGTGACGATATATTTAATATACTTACTTGAAACGAAAGAAGAAAAAAGGACAAGGATGTGTTGACCAGAGCATATAAGAAAGTCTTCTTTTTGAAATAAATAAACAGGTGTAAATTCGAAGGCATTACGGCAACTAAAGTCGCTACAAAGCAAATTAAAGCCATTTGATCATTTGGAAAGTGTTCTCTAAAAACAAAATAACATAAAAAAGTGTTAGCAAAAAATTGTTATTAGGTATAAATTAACTCTGTGTTTTTCAGGCTCTAGGTCTAGGGTAACTTCAAATAAAAACTCTTTTCTGTTTTATTAAAGGTACATATGTAAATTATTCTTTTATTTTTTCAATATTTCTAACACCTTCGGTGTTCTTCTTCAGGAAACTGAAAACAATTATATAAAAAAAGGATAAATGTTATTTTATACATATTAACATTACTTTTTATAAAAACATAATAAATTAAATTTATTAAAAAACACAATTGGGGGATTCACAAGGTAGTCATAAAGTCATATGTTTTAAAATAATAAGACGAAAATATATGACTGTGTGAGCAACCCCTCCTAAGTTAGTGTGCTATTTCAAATTTGTATCAGCTGATAAAAAAAAGCAATTATAAATACTTGAAATCAGAATGCTAAGAACAAGTGACAAAATTTAAATAATAGCCAGTTTGTTTTTAAATTATTCAACTTGTTAATAAAGTAAATAAAATCCAGCTGAATATCTTTTAAACTCTTACAGCCAAATTTATAAAAAATTCTTATTTTAGGTTTAAGACTCACAATTGTTATTGAACAGTTTCACGCTAAAAACTGTTTAATATAAAATTGCATTCATAAACACTACAATAGACATTGTGTGTTTTAAGGAAATTTAGATTTCGATACTGGCAATACCACCATTTTTTGTAGTTAGTGTTGCAATAAAAAGAATATGATTTCATCCGGATATTGAAATAAACGAATAGCTTTTTATTGTTTTCGTGTAAGTTAAGATTTTTTGAACTCTCTTTATAATATATTTCTCAACTTATTTAACACAAGTTTTGTATGAAGTAAAAGCAAAAAAGAGAAATGATTACAAAAGAGTTCATACGAATCGTTTAATCATGTATGAAAAAGGTACTCGAATAACGAGCCTATTTCACTAACATTTCTTTTTGCTTTTATGTGTTTTGATGGTGTTTTTTTGCTAATTTTGTTTAACTTAAATAATTAAGTGACATATTCTATCAAATTTAAAAAAAACATAAGTAAACGCTTATAGCCAAGACTTCAAGCTTTAATTTAAAGCATATCATGTATTTCTGTGTGCTAAATTTGCAAAGATATTTGAAGTTGAACTTGATGTATCGATGATATGAATTTATTGAAGGTTTATAGTAGGTGCATACCATCTTTAAACTTATTTTAAAATTTTCATGTAATATACATTTTTGAATGCAATTTTATGAAATTTTGCTTAAAAGTAGTCTGTTGCCCTGTTTTAAATATTTATGAATATGGCTGTTAATTTTTAATTAAAGTAAAAACAAATTTCAGCGCACACAGAAAGTGAAATTGTTCAAATACATAAACGAAACCAGCTGTTGCCGGCGACTGAGCCGACTAATTTTCCTCGCGGCTGCTAGTAGAAAAACGTTAGTTGGCTGCCAGCCAGCTGAAGTATACAAACAAAATTTTCTCACTTTCATATTTTTAAATGTCTCGATTTTTTATTTTTACTTGTTACGCAGCTATAAAAATATAATTAAATGTGAAGTTGTAAAACTGTGAACAGTTTTAGGACATACTTTACTGCATATTACATACATTAATTTATATCAACGGCGGCGGATTGTAAATATTATCAACGGCTCGACGAAAGAGTTTCGGCCGTTCGGCTCAGATTTTTACTGTGTAGTTATGACAAAATAATAAACACAGCACAAAAAGTCTTATTATTTTAGGACTTTTTTGTTTGAAGCACAACAACAATGTTTTTAAACTATCATAAAATATTAGCACTTTATGACATTCTGACATGATAAGACACCTTGGTAATACCCCAAATATGCTAAAACAAATTCACTATTTTATTTTTGCCTTACTTCTGAGTAAAGCCGTCCACTTAAAATGAGGGTGTACTGTTTACTAAAAAAGCTTTTGTTTATATTTTGTTATGATATGTCTATACGTATGCGCGCAATTGTCGGTGTCTGTTTTGTAGTTCATACGTATGTCTGCAGGAGTGTTTATTATATGTAACATTTCGACTGTGTATCTTTTTTTGTAATTTTGTTCTTGTTGTAAAATCTGTCTGGAGAATGACCAATCGTTGTACAGTGGGCTGCTAGTGCTGTTTTTTGCTCAGTTGTTCCGTTTCGATTTTTATCATTTGATTTGTGTGCAGCCAATCAATCTTGCTCTATGTTTTGACTTCGTTGTACCTACTTTCTCACATCCATTTAACCCGTCGCCATTACAAGGTATTTTGTATATCACCATGTAACGACACGCTTCCACTCTTAGGCTGGGGTAAGCTCAGCGTTGTCCCGGGTCGTTACTTTGTTGTTTACTGATTGGTAAAATAAAAGACCTCTTAAATTCGATACTCGTTATAACACGTCTTATTTATTAGAAGCTCTTTGCTTATTCTACACAGAGTAGTTCAATATATTTTCTATGTATATAAAATAGTTGTACTCTTGGTTGAGAGAGAATTCGAGAGGGTGCCGCGTGAGCAGGTACCCCTATTGGTGCCGCCGCCCGGCTCACCGAAATATCGATCCGTCCCTCTTTAGGCTCCCTGAGAGTCTCGTTGAAAAAAAGAAAATCGCCCAAAAACAAGTACTCCTATTGATGCCGCCGCCCGGCTCACACCACTAGTAGTCCCTGTTCCCGTGCCAGCTCCCTATTACTGCCGCCGCCCGGCACACAGAAATATTGAGCTGTATTTCTCAACGCGTTGGTTCACACCGTTTGCAAAGAATTTGGCTTCCTAGTGATGCCACCGCCCGGCACACACCACTATTCAGCTTGTTCTCTACTAAAAATCCTGTTGTAGCCGCCGCCCGGCTCACCATAACAGAAGACTTAGATTTGCAAAAATGTAATAAATTCTTTTATTGAACAAGTTCAATAAGAGCTCTTACCACATCAGCGGCTGGAAACCAACTGCCTTTTCTTCGACAATGCAACTTAATTTATACCTTAACTTTACACACACCAGATACACATACAACCATATTCGTCCATTGTCTACGTGTCGTGTGTTGGTTGGCTGTTAAGCACATCGTATTCGACAACGAATGGTTGTATCGTTCTGTGTTGTGCATAAAGGTAAGGTTACTAATTATAACAAGCCTGACAGTGATGGTACAATATAATTCCGTTAAATTCAAATTAGGTTTTCAATTCATGACAATTTGTTCTTATATACTATTAATAGTCAAAGTTATAATACTTAAAATGCTAAATACAAGTATTTTCATTTTGATTTATTCCTAACATAAAATTTTCAGTTCTTTTACTGTTAATTAAAATAAAAATAGAGTTTGTTTCCAAAGTCTTTTGTCAATTAACTGTGTGGACAAAAACGACCTCTGGACTTTTGTCGTCACACTGCCCCCTCATTTTCCCGACGGACCCAAGTGATGTGGCAACGGCCTCCCCAAATTTTTTTTTATTCTCCATCTTGGCTTCGTAAGGGCGTTTTTACTTCGTTAGTGACTCTTGCGTCAGGTAGGCTGGGGTATATCCTGTTGATTCGGCCATGCTGGTATTGATGGCGAGCATGATTACTGGTAACAAGTCATCCCATCGGCTATGCCGTGTCCCAGTAAATTGTGCGATGATTGTCTTAATTGTTCGATTTGCCCTCTCCGTCGGATTCTCCTGGGGAGTGTATGGAGCCGTAAATTGCTGGGTTACCCCCACGTCGTGCAAGTATTTCTGGACGATGCGGGACGTGAATTGTCGACCATTATCCGTGATGAGGGCCTTGGGTACACCATACCACGCGAAGATCCTCTCTCGGAAAGCCTTTACCGCTCCTTCGGCCGTGGCTTTCCTCAGGGGTATGAGTTCACACCATTTCGAAAAATAGTCAACGAACACTAATAACGTCGTGTTCCCGTGGCTAGTACGGGGTAATGGCCCAACAAAATCTGCGCAGACTAATGACCACGGTTCTTCTGGCACTCGTGTAAGCACCTTACCTGCGGGTTGTTGTTGTGATATTTTGTAGCGTTGGCAACTATCGCAATTTCGCACGTAACGGCTGATGTCACGGGCCATACCTGGCCAATAATATCTCTGAGAAATTTTATGGAGCGTCTTTCGGATGCCCAGATGTCCTCCGGTACTCTGGTCGTGGTTTTCTTGTAAGACTTGTTGCCTCAAGGGGGTGGCAACACATAGTTTCCACGGGGTGCTATCTTCGTCATTCAACTCCCTGGCGAAATGACGATACAGGTGTCCATTCAGGATCGTGTAGTCTGGAAAATCTTCAGGGCGTTGCCGAACTTCCTCAAGTCGGCTTTGGAGCCAGTGACAAGTGTCTTTATTCTGGCAAGGCGACCCATGGGATTGTCGATGGAATTCAACCACTTTAAGGATAGATGGTCGGTGATTACCTTGAAAGTGTACCCCTCCAGGTAGGGACGCATTTTCCGCTCTTAGGCTCTTCATCACTTATTTGTAAAACTCTTCTTGCAAAATTTTGTGCTGTATTTATTTTTATATGTTTTGGATGGTTTGAATGAAAATTTATAATTTTTCCTGAGGCGGTTGCTTTTTGATACCAGTCAAATGTTAATATATGTTGTTCACGTGTAATCAGCACAAAAATTTGCAAGAAGAGTTTTACAAATAAGTGATGAAAAATTTCACAAAGAAAATTATAGAAGAATAAAGAAAATATTGCTAAGAAATAGTTTTCCTTACACTATGGCAACGCAGATCATTACAAAAGCAGTAAAAAATCTCAATAAGGTACAGACGACAAAGTCGGAAAAAATTTTTAAGTCAATGATACATGTTCCCGGTTTTTCAGAAAGGATCACACATTCTAATATATATGATAAAGAAAACATCAGTATTACGCTAAAAACCACGAACACTTTAAACTCACTATTTGCCAACACCAAAACTAAAATAGAAAAATTAGACAAGTATAAGACCTTGTAATGGCGACGGATTAAATGGATGTGAGAATGTATACGTAGGTACAACGAAGTCAAAACTTAGAACAAGATTGGCTGCACACAAATCAAATTATAAAAATCGAAACGGAACAACTGAGCAAAAAACAGCACTAGCAGCCCACTGTACAACGAGTGGTCATTCTCCAGACATAAGCTGTGTTCATTTACTGAAAATTGTTAACAATTGTTAACAATTTTTGATAGAAAGTGTTCATTAACTCCAAAAATTTTCAACGAGAGAGCGTCAAAAGAGAGCAACAAATTGAGACACAAAAAAATTGTTGAAAATTCTTGATAGTAAAATTTTTACTTTCAATAATTGTTCAAACAGCTGTTTTGTGTTTGTATTTACAAATCAAGTTTGCTAAAAGAAGTTGGGAAATAAAAATATTTTTGCAAAATTTAAGAAATTCTAAGTGAATGTTAATTTTTAAAGCGATGAAATATATTAATACGATAGAAAACCAATTTTTGTTTAATTTAGGACCAACCGCACAAAAATAAGATGTCTAAAGCAATGGAATTTAGCAACACAGGATCTAGTACATCAGGGCCAGAGGATGTTGCAGCAAATTTTAGTATTGCAAATATTATGAGTATCTAGATACTCGGTACTTTACACTATGGCGGTAGATAATCCAATTAGTTCATACATAAATATATTTAATGTTAATGTAAATTTGACTATGTAATTTAGACAATTAGCAGTATCTTGGAAACCATAAGAGGGAATTTCTTGAAATTAAAAAAAAGCTAATATGTACTAAATATTTCAAAATTAAAAAAATGTCAAAACGAAAAATCGCCAAAATGAAAAAGCGTTTAACGGAAAAAACACCAAAATTGCAAAAAAATTACTAAAACGCAAAAAATCACCAAAACTAAAAAGATCGCCAAAAAAACTTAAAAAAAAAGCCAAAAACCGAAAAAAGTCGCCAAAACGAAAAAAACACTAAAACTAAAAATATCGTCAAAAACGAAAATTCGCCAAAAATGGAAAAAATCACCAAAGCGAAAAAAGCGTCAAAGCTAAAAAATCGCCAAACACCGAAAATTTGCTAAAACGAAAGTGTCAAACCCAAAAAATCGCTAAAACTAAAAAAATCAGCAAACACCGAAAAAATTCCCAAAACCCAAAAAAGCGCCAAAACTAAAATAAATCTCTAAAAAATCGTCAAAAAGTAAAAAAAAACGTTAAAACAAAAAAAAACGCTAAAACAAAAATATTGCCAAAACTAACGAAAATACACAAATAAACATACGTTATTCTGGCATATTCTGTGTTTCACAAAAAATAAAATAATGTGAATTTTCTTGGCATTGTTGTTATAAAAAATTATTTATAACAACAATGCTATGAGAAATACACATAATTTTATTTTTTTGTGAAACACAGAACATGCCAAAATGACGTTAACATAAAAATATTTCTGCAACTTTCGATTGATAATTGGTCCCAAAATGTAATCCATATATAAATTTTTTAAATATTGTACTTCATTACAAAATAATTTGTTTTTGTTTTCATTACCTCAAAAGTTTAAAATTTCAGATATGTACCCTTTTTTCAATTTCTTATTCAATTTTGTTGAAAAGAAATAATAATAAATGCCGAAATCACATTATTTTTATAGTAATAGGTACATATATTACATTTTTCCACATATAGGAGTAGTTATTAAGTACTCATATATACCTATATATTATAACACTATTTTAGCTTGAAAATTTTGGATGGTAAAGTGTTCATTTACTTTTTATTATTTTTGAGAGTAATTTTACAAAATTCCTTTTTACTCTCTCGTTGATGGAAAGTGATAGGAAAGTAAATGAACAAAGCTATAAATAATACACAGATTTTACAACAAGAACAAAATTACAAAAAAAGATACACAGTCGAAATGTTACATATAATAAACACTCCTGCAGACATACGTATGAACTACAAAACAGACACCGAAAATTGCGCGCATACGTATAGACATATCATATCAAAATATAAACAAAAGCTTTTTTAGTAAACACCCTCATTTTAAGTGGACGGCTTTACTCAGAAGTAAGGCAAAAATAAAATAGAGAATTTGTTTTAGCATATTGTGTTTTTTAATAAATTAAATTTATTATGTTTTTATAAAAAGTAATGTTAATATGTATAAAATAACATTTATCCTTTTTTATATAATTGTTTTCAGTTTCCTGAAGAAGAACACCGAAGGTGTTAGAAATATTGAAAAAATAAAAGAATAATTTACATATGTACTCGTACCTTTAATAAATCAGAAAAGTGTTTTTATTTGAAGTTACCCTAGACATAGAGCATGAAAAACACAGAGTTAATTTAAAACATAATAAGGTCGAATAAAAATACACTAAACTAATAAGTTATTAGGTATATACATCAACGGAAATTTCTGTAGTTTTCTTGAATAGTAAGATCCAAGAGAATAATTGAGGGACGTAAAAGCAAAGGGATATCCATTGATTTTTATATAAGCAAAATTAATCATTCAATGAGTCTTTATTTGAAACTGAGCTTTATTTTAAAAGTATTTCGCAAGCAAAGAGTTTCTAAGGATATGACATAAAAATCAAAAAGCTTAACTAATCAGAAAAGCAAAAATATTCAAAGTATATTAATTAGGGGTGCCAAACGGGACTAGGTTTTTTAAGGCCCGGGATTCGAAATTTTTTACTTAAAAAAACGGGATCCAGGGACGGATCGGGATTTTTTTACATAAAAAAATCAAATAAATTCATTGTTAGTATTACAACCAACGATATCTTAAGGCAATGATATATTAAAATATCTTAATCGAATTCCTATGACCCTTTTCGTAGATCAGTTGAAGTAACAAATAAAGTAAAAGACAAACCATCTAACGCTGCCAATCCAACAACTGCAGCCCCAATCAATACAATTTTTGTGCCGCAGGGAAGTTTATACTTTTTAATATATTTGGTTCGGGTGCTTTCTTTCCAACTTCTTTTGTAGCCGACTATCGAATATTTAAAACATTTTATTTCCAATATTTATCAGAAAAAGTAAACTTACATGAATATGTAGCAAAAACCTTTATTAGCACTCCCTGGCGTTCTTTGAAACCTTTTGCATAATTTGCATTTTGAGTGCGATGATATTGTAGCGTGACTTTTTTTGGAGTTGCTATCCCTCTAAGCATCTTTTTAATCCTTTTGCCATTCAACTCCAAAAAAAAGTCATGCAAATAAGCGAACATGTAAATCCATTGATTTAATTTAAAGTGATTTTGAGCAGGATAACTCATTTTTATTTACTAGCATAAGTATAATTGTATTTAATATAAAAAATAATTACGCTACTAATTTCTTAGAATAATCCCGGGTTTTCGGTATTCGGGATTTCGGGACTGGTATCCCTAATATTAAGTAAAAAAGAACAACATTTTTAACTTAGAACAGTAAACTCAGTAGTAGATGGGTAATGGTGGCGGACCACCGAAAAAGTGCCATCTCTATCGGCTCATTATGGATACGAACGGCCAAAAAAGTGGCCAGATAAAGGTACTTTTTCTTTAGTACACAAAAAGTACCACCACTGGTGGTGAGTTTAGCAGGGGTGAGAGCGAGTGGTGAATTTAGGATTATGAGAGAATGTATCTGTGTATGTGAGGGCGTGATTTTATCAGTTTACGTGAATGTATGTATATACTGCTGTGTGCTTCTTTTGTTATTATGGTAGAGAAATGTTGCGATATCTGGGGAAATAATCTAATAGCTGCAGAGAGTGGCAACCCAGATAGTGGTTGTGAAGGGTGGTGGAGAGCGAATGTATTTGGTAATGTATGTTTGTGTTGAAGTAAGTGATTGTATGTATTTTTGCTTTGAAGAATGCAATTGTTTGTCTGTATTAGAGCAGCGCTTCTTTATACATACATACATATATATGTATGTGTTTCCTTGACTATTTGTGCTGCTGTTGTTATGGAGATAGAAAAATATTGTGTTGGCACAGGTTTTTGATGAACAAGTGCTTTTCAGATGTTGAATTGTTAGGGCCATCAGGTTAATGAGCAGAGTTTAATAAATAGTAGTAATAAACTTGTGATGAATATTTTTATTTTTTATTTTTATGTTAGATTCTATAACATTTTTAAATGCATTTAAGATAACACAATCGGGTTTTTGAGTGTCCCACTGTTGGTTCGTTGGTAGGATAAAGGTGCCGTTGTGATAATTTCGTTTATTCAACTCAGAAACAGTGTTTCGTATTGCTAGACAAAGGAATTTGAATTTCACAATATGATACAATTTCATTATGTGTATATGTTTCTGTATATGTATTACGTCATCACTTCTGCGTATATATATATATATATATATATATATATATATATATATATATATATATATATATATATATATATATATATATATATATATATATATATATATATATATATATATATATATATATATATATATATATATATATATATATATATATATATATATATATAAATATATATATATATATATATATATATATATATATATATATATATATATATATATATATATATATATATATATATATATATATATATATATATATATATATATATATATATATATATATATATATATATATATATATATATATATATATATATATATATATACGCAGAAGTGATGACGTAATACATATACAGAAACATATACACATAATGAAATTGTATCATATTGTGAAATTCAAATTCCTTTGTCTAGCAATACGAAACACTGTTTCTGAGTTGAATAAACGAAATTATCACAACGGCACCTTTATCCTACCAACGAACCAACAGTGGGACACTCAAAAACCCGATTGTGTTATCTTAAATGCATTTAAAAATGTTCTAGAATCTAACATTAAAATAAAAAATAAAAATATTCATCACAAGTTTATTACTACTATTTATTAAACTCTGCTCATTAACCTGATGGCCCTAACAATTCAACATCTGAAAAGCACTTGTTCATCAAAAACCTGTGCCAACACAATATTTTTCTATCTCCATAACAACAGCAGCACAAATAGTCAAGGAAACACATACATATATATGTATGTATGTATAAAGAAGCGCTGCTCTAATACAGACAAACAATTGCATTCTTCAAAGCAAAAATACATACAATCACTTACTTCAACACAAACATACATTACCAAATACATTCGCTCTCCACCACCCTTCACAACCACTATCTGGGTTGCCACTCTCTGCAGCTATTAGATTATTTCCCCAGATATCGCAACATTTCTCTACCATAATAACAAAAGAAGCACACAGCAGTATATACATACATTCACGTAAACTGATAAAATCACGCCCTCACATACACAGATACATTCTCTCATAATCCTAAACTCACCACTCGCTCTCACCCCTGCTAAACTCACCACCAGTGGTGGTACTTTTTGTGTACTAAAGAAAAAGTACCTTTATCTGGCCACTTTTTTGGCCGTTCGTATCCATAATGAGCCGATAGAGATGGCACTTTTTCGGTGGTCCGCCACCATTACCCATCTACTACTGAGTTTACTGTTCTAAGTTAAAAATGTTGTTCTTTTTTACTTAATATTAGGGATACCAGTCCCGAAATCCCGAATACCGAAAACCCGGGATTATTCTAAGAAATTAGTAGCGTAATTATTTTTTATATTAAATACAATTATACTTATGCTAGTAAATAAAAATGAGTTATCCTGCTCAAAATCACTTTAAATTAAATCAATGGATTTACATGTTCGCTTATTTGCATGACTTTTTTTTGGAGTTGAATGGCAAAAGGATTAAAAAGATGCTTAGAGGGATAGCAACTCCAAAAAAAGTCACGCTAACAATATCATCGCACTCAAAATGCAAATTATGCAAAAGGTTTCAAAGAACGCCAGGGAGTGCTAATAAAGGTTTTTGCTACATATTCATGTAAGTTTACTTTTTCTGATAAATATTGGAAATAAAATGTTTTAAATATTCGATAGTCGGCTACAAAAGAAGTTGGAAAGAAAGCACCCGAACCAAATATATTAAAAAGTATAAACTTCCTGCGGCACAAAAATTGTATTGATTGGGGCTGCAGTTGTTGGATTGGCAGCGTTAGATGGTTTGTCTTTTACTTTATTTGTTACTTCAACTGATCTACGAAAAGGGTCATAGGAATTCGATTAAGATATTTTAATATATCATTGCCTTAAGATATCGTTGGTTGTAATACTAACAATGAATTTATTTGATTTTTTTATGTAAAAAAATCCCGATCCGTCCCCTGGATCCCGTTTTTTTTAAGTAAAAAATTTCGAATCCCGGGCCTTAAAAAAACCTAGTCCCGTTTGGCACCCCTAATTAATATACTTTGAATATTTTTGCTTTTCTGATTAGTTAAGCTTTTTGATTTTTATGTCATATCCTTAGAAACTCTTTGCTTGCGAAATACTTTTAAAATAAAGCTCAGTTTCAAATAAAGACTCATTGAATGATTAATTTTGCTTATATAAAAATCAATGGATATCCCTTTGCTTTTACGTCCCTCAATTATTCTCTTGGATCTTACTATTCAAGAAAACTACAGAAATTTCCGTTGATGTATATACCTAATAACTTATTAGTTTAGTGTATTTTTATTCGACCTTATTATGTTTTAAATTAACTCTGTGTTTTTCATGCTCTATGTCTAGGGTAACTTCAAATAAAAACACTTTTCTGATTTATTAAAGGTACGAGTACATATGTAAATTATTCTTTTGTTTTTTCAATATTTCTAACACCTTCGGTGTTCTTCTTCAGGAAACTGAAAACAATTATATAAAAAAGGATAAATGTTATTTTATACATATTAACATTACTTTTTATAAAAACATAATAAATTTAATTTATTAAAAAACACAATATGCTAAAACAAATTCTCTATTTTATTTTTGCCTTACTTCTGAGTAAAGCCGTCCACTTAAAATGAGGGTGTTTACTAAAAAAGCTTTTGTTTATATTTTGATATGATATGTCTATACGTATGCGCGCAATTTTCGGTGTCTGTTTTGTAGTTCATACGTATGTCTGCAGGAGTGTTTATTATATGTAACATTTCGACTGTGTATCTTTTTTTGTAATTTTGTTCTTGTTGTAAAATCTGTGTATTATTTATGTCTGGAGAATGACCACTCGTTGTACAGTGGGCTGCTAGTGCTGTTTTTTGCTCAGTTGTTCCGTTTCGATTTTTATAATTTGATTTGTGTGCAGCCAATCTTGTTCTAAGTTTTGACTTCGTTGTACCTACGTATACATTCTCACATCCATTTAATCCGTCGCCATTACAAGGTCTTATACTTGTCTAATTTTTCTATTTTAGTTTTGGTGTTGGCAAATAGTGAGTTTAAAGTGTTCGTGGTTTTTAGCGTAATACTGATGTTTTCTTTATCATATATATTAGAATGTGTGATCCTTTCTGAAAAACCGGGAACATGTATCATTGACTTAAAAATTTTTTCCGACTTTGTCGTCTGTACCTTATTGAGATTTTTTACTGCTTTTGTAATGATCTGCGTTGCCATAGTGTAAGGAAAACTATTTCTTAGCAATATTTTCTTTATTCTTCTATAATTTTCTTTGTGAAATTTTTCATCACTTATTTGTAAAACTCTTCTTGCAAATTTTTGTGCTGATTACACGTGAACAACATATATTAACATTTGACTGGTATCAAAAAGCAACCGCCTCAGGAAAAATTATAAATTTTCATTCAAACCATCCAAAACATATAAAAATAAATACAGCACAAAATTTTGCAAGAAGAGTTTTACAAATAAGTGATGAAGAGCCTAAGAGCGGAAAATGCGTCCCTACCTGGAGGGGTACACTTTCAAGGTAATCACCGACCATCTATCCTTAAAGTGGTTGAATTCCATCGACAATCCCATGGGTCGCCTTGCCAGAATAAAGACACTTGTCACTGGCTCCAAAGCCGACTTGAGGAAGTTCGGCAACGCCCTGAAGATTTTCCAGACTACACGATCCTGAATGGACACCTGTATCGTCATTTCGCCAGGGAGTTGAATGACGAAGATAGCACCCCGTGGAAACTATGTGTTGCCACCCCCCTTGAGGCAACAAGTCTTACAAGAAAACCACGACCAGAGTACCGGAGGACATCTGGGCATCCGAAAGACGCTCCATAAAATTTCTCAGAGATATTATTGGCCAGGTATGGCCCGTGACATCAGCCGTTGCGTGCGAAATTGCGATATATATATATATATATATATATATATATATATATATATATATATATATATATATATATATATATATATATATATATATATATATATATATATATATATATATATATATATATATATATATATATATATATATATATATATATATATATATATATATATATATATATATATAATATATATATATATATATATATATATATATTATATATATATATATATATATATATATATATATATATATATATATATATATATATATAATATATATATATATATATATATATATTATATATATATATATATATATATATATATATATATATATATATATATATATATATTATATATATATATATATATATATATATATATATATATATATATATATATATATATATATATATATATATATATATATATATATATATATATATATATATATATATATATATATATATATATATATATATATATATATATATATTGTAGTGTGTCTATATTTCATTACACCACTGTAGCATTGTAAAACATTGACATTGAAAATTAAATCATTTTTGTTAATAAAAAGTATTTTTAAGAATTCCATTTATTAAAGCCAATGAACTTGAATTACGATTCATTTATGTCTAGTCAGCAATAATAATCATTAAGTTTTGTTTGTGTAAAATAATTTGTATGAAAATTATTTTTGTAACTTGAACTCTGTTTTAATGGTTTATGAGAACCAAAATAAAAAAATTTACTAAAAGCTAGGGAGCAGCAAATCAATTATTGAAAGAATGCTGACATATACAGGGTGTTTTTTTTAGAGGTATAGAACTTCGAATTGAAATAAAACACAAGAAAATCGTTTTAATGTCCATCAATTTGGCTTTATTGGAAGGATAATTTTATGCCATTAATGTTTAAATATGATTTCGGGCATGTGGCCGCCGCGGCTGGCTCGAATAAAGCCAATTCTACAGGTCCAGTTTTCAACCACTTTTTCGAGCATATGGGGCCGTATGTTGGCAATAACGCCACGAATGTTGGCTTCCAAGTCCCCTAACGTTTCTGGGTTGTTGGCGTAGACGAGCGACTTCACATATCCCCAAAGAAAATAATCCAATGGTGTCAAATCACACGATCTTGGTGGCCAATTGACAGGTCCATTCCGAGAAATTATGCGCTCATCTAATGTTTCCTTCAATAAATCGATTGTGACGTGCGCTGTGTGGCATGTAGCGCCGTCTTGTTGGAACCACAACTCATCCACATTCATGCCATCCAATTCGGGAACAAAATAGTCGGTTATCATGGCTCTATACCGGTCTCCATTAACGGTAACTGACTCTCCAGCATTATTTCGGAAGAAGTATGGCCCAATGACTCCACCAGCCCATAGAGCACACCAAACAGTCTGTTTTTGTGGATGTAATGGCGTCTCAAGGGTCTCATGTGGATTCTCTTCACTCCAAATGCGGCAATTTTGCTTGTTGACGTAGCCATTCAACCAAAAATGAGCCTCATCACTGAACAAAATTTTGCGATGAAAATCAGCATCGAGATCAATCTCTTTTTCGGCCCATACACCAAAATCACGACGCATTGCATGTTCATGATGAAATGGCAAACCAAACTAAATATTAATCACTTGACAGCTGACAAAATGGCCGCCAGTTAAAAAAGTGATGCCAACTTAAAGTTCTATACCTCAATAAAAAACACCCATTAGAATAATTTAGTATATAAGTTTTTGAAATTGTGAATAAAATTTAGAATTAATTTGACGGTCAAGAGCTATTGTTACTTTTAATTCTCAAGTGGGCATTTTGATGCTCTTATGAATCGGCTGGGGAGCTCAGTAATACTCAATCCTTTTTTTATACAATTTTTAAAAATAACACTTTTGTTTTTCTAACAAATAAAAGAAATAATAACACATGGCGATCCTGCCAAATAAAAGATCCTTGACAAAGAAAAAGATCCTTGCCAAATAAAAGAACCTTGCCAAAAAAAAAAAAAATCCTTGACAAATATAAGGAAAAAATAAAGTATACTGCAAGATTAAAGATCTAAAAATTTGTTGCATCCTGCTTAAGAATCTTAAAAATTTGTTACTGCCAAACTTCTATTAAATACTGCTTTTTTTTGTTGAATCATGCCGGATTTTTCTACTCACACAAATAAGTTCGCCGTTTTCTCATCGAAACATCCACTTTTCCAAACCAATTACAATAGAAATAGAAGATGAAGAAAGGGAGATCAAAAATACGATAGAATCTTTAACAAATTATTTACTGACAACAACACAAACAAATCTATCAACTGATTAATCCATGACAACTAAATAAGAAATTAACGAAATTTTTAAGAAATGGGAACAACTTCTAACAGAGGAGTACATCCCAGAAACTACATCTACCACTGCAGAAATACCACCAAAGTATATACCAACTACAATTAAGGCGGGACCAAAACCAATCACCATAGAGGAGTATCGTGCCAGGCAACAACAAAAAACAATCAGCAAAACCCAAGAAGGCAAGACTGCACTAGCTCAACCAAAGAAAAGGGGTGGAAAAAAGAGGAAATTCCAAGCGGCCTGTAAGGATTTACAAAAGATAATAGATATAAGCCAGGGAAATCAAAAAAAGATTTTAATACAAAAATTAATAAAACTAAAGAAAGAAGGTTGGAAGTAAAGATAAATGTAATTTTGATGAATCTAGAACTACATACTTTCCACATAAGTGAAGAAGATAGAATAGAAAATATATTAGAACAACTTAAGATGGGTATCGCAGATGCGAAAGTAGAAGGCCATGCGGTTGCCAACGCTGTGAATACAAATAAAATAACGATAGACCAAGAAATAATAATAATTCTATTGGTTATTTTCGTAATAGTTGTTGTATTCAAGTTTCTTCAACACTATATAAAAAAAACAGGTTGTAAGGAACTCAGTACAAAACGCATGAGTAAAAGAAGAAAAAGAAAATAATTGTTATTGAAAGATTTTGAAACCCACAAATATCAAACAGAAAACCTATGTAAGCATTTTTAAAATTAAAACAAATTAAGAAATATCAAGACTTCGTTTTAAATAAATAAAATTAAATGTAGTTATGATTCAAATTATTGTTAATTTATAATGCATAGAAAGTAAATACTTTTAAAATGAACAATATTAACAAACAAAAAAAATGTATAAAGAAATTCATACTGTAGAAATAAATTTGACTCATGGAACAAATTTTTGAAGAATTAGAAAGATTAATTGTAAATGCTAGAAAATCCATAACAAGAAAATACACAAAAGAGACAATAAATGAAAAATTAGAGTTAATAAAACATTTAAGCGAAAACTTCGGGAAACTTGTAGGCCATTTACCGAATCCCTTAAGAAATGAAAAAATTATTCAATTTAGAGATCTGAGAGACAGAGCAATCCAGCTATTGACAGAACATAAAGGAGAAAAATTAGAAGACACAAAAATCATGTCGAATTTTGACAGTAAAAAGGCTTCGGAAATAATTCCAGTTTTCGACGGAAAGCCAAAACATATTGATATTTTCCTATCGATGATAGAAATGGTTCATTCTGAACTGAATGATCAGGGAAAGAAGAATCTTATAAAATATGTATTAGCGATAAAATTAGTGGACAAAGTCAGAGACATTTTGTTTATACAAAACACGCCCGAGACTTTTGAAGAGCTTAAGGCGGTTTTGGCAAAACATTTCAAATCAACAAGAACGGCAAGCAGCATACATTATGAATTAAGGAATACAAAACAAAAAGGAAATGTACTTACTTACAAAGAACGAATTAACACCTTAATAGCGGACTTGACATTGGTACAAATTTCGGAACTAGAAGACAGTTCAAATCAAGTAGCTCGATCTACGATTAAGACTATGAATGAAAAACTTGCTTTAGAAATTTTTCAAGAAGGTTTATATAGAGATATAAGAACAGCTGTAATAGCAGCACAACCAAAGACCTTAGCACAGGCCTATGACATTGCAAGTACACAGGAAAGATCACTACAACTATCAGATACATTTACAACCTTACAAATAAATAATAATAGACGAAACTATCACAATACCACCAATAAAAACAATTCAGGATTTAGAAATAGAAATAGAAGTTACCACAATCCACAGATTAATAGAAACTTCAACAATAACAGACACTATAACAACAATAACAGAAATTATAACAATAGCAACAGAAATTATAACAACAATAACAATAACTACAATAGATATAACAACAACACATCCAACAGAGGTAATATATACAATAATAACACAGGAAGGAGAGGCTACTCCAATGTTCATTCCATACAACAACCGGGAAACGTACGAACCCTGGAGACTCATTACGAATCTCCAAACAGGGAAAACTAAGAGTATATACACTACATATTGGAAAAACAAACTTCCTTTTTCTATCAGTAAAGAACATCAACTATCAATTAACATTTTTAATAGACACAGGCTCAGAGATATCACTCTGTAAAGAAAATGTAATATACAACTATTACAAAAACACAGATAATATTTGCCGATTAAGTGGCATCACAAATGATTATAAAGAAACATTAGGAACTACTGATTTACAAATAGTAATAAGAGAACAAATATTAACACATAGATTTCAATTAGTTGAAGAAGAATTTCCAATCATTACCGATGGAATTTTAGGGATAGATTTTTTTTACAAATACAACTGTCAGATTGACTATGAGACACTGACTTTAAGAACTTGCATAGATGGAGATGAAATAACAATCCCAATAGAAATGAATACAAAAAAAATACATAGTATAACTATACCTCCAAGAACACAGAAGATAGTACCCATAAACATTGACATAAATGAAGATAGTGTTATCTGTAGTAAACAGATAACAGACGGAATATTTTTAGCGAATACTATAATACCAAAATGTGGGCAACGCTATGTTAAAATCTTGAATACATTAGAGGAACCAGTGCGCCTAGAAAAGTTGGGAGTTACACCAATACCATTAAAAAATTACACAATTTATAAAACTAGTATGCGCAATAACAACAAATATTCAGAGCAAAGATTTCAAAAATTACTAGAACAAATAGATTTCAAGAACATTGAGAAAAAAAAATAAAAGAATCATATGTGATATTCTACGACAGTATCAAGAAGTATTTCATCTTGAAGACGAACCATTAACGGTAAACAATTTTTATAAACAAAGTATTGAATTAAATGATAACACACCTACTTACATTAAAAACTATAGACTGCCACAAACACAATTAGAAGAAATAAGTAAACAAGTACAAGAACTATTAGACAAAGACATTGTAGAACCATCAATTAGTCCATATAATTCTCCATTATTATTAGTACCAAAAAAAGGACAAAACAACACGGAAAAATGGCGTTTGGTTGTAGATTTCAGACGTTTAAATGATAAGATTGTAAATGACAAATTTCCTTTAACCAGACTTGAAGATGTATTAGACAAATTAGGAAGAGCTAAATATTTTTCTACTTTAGATATGACAAGCTCATTTCACCAAATAGAACTTAAACCACAATCACGACCACTTACAGCATTTTCAACACCAAACGGTCACTTTCAATATACAAGACTACCATTTGGATTAAAAATTTCATCTAACAGTTTCCAAAGAATGTTAACAATAGCATTATCTGGGTTAGAGTCAGAAGCATTTTTATACGTTGATGACGTCATTATTTTCGGATGCAGTTTGAAGCATCACAACGAGAACTTAATTAGAGTTTTAGAAAGACTAAAACAATACAATTTGAAACTGAATCCAGCAAAATGTTGTTTCCTAAAACCAGAAGTTTTATATTTAGGACATTTAATTACAAAAAACGGCATAAAAACCGACCCGACAAAATACAAAGTGATTGAGCAATATCCTGTTCCAAAAAACTCAGATGACGTTAGACGGTTCATAGCTTTCTGCAATTATTACAGAAGATTTATTCCAGATTTCGCCAAAACGGCAACTTGCCTTAATAATTTATTAAGAAAGAATGTAACTTTCAATTGGACAGAAAATTGCCAAATAGCATTTGATACTTTACGAGACAGACTAAAAAACTCGCCCATATTAAGATATCCAGACTTTAACGAAGAGTTCATTTTAACGACTGACGCCTCACGATCTACCCATATCATACGCAAGTAGAACATTAAATAAGCATGAAAAAAATAAATCAGTAATTGAAAAAGAATTATTAGGTATTCACTGGGGAATTATATTTTTTAGACCATATCTATATGGTAGAAAATTCACCGTGGTCACAGACCATAGACCTCTCATTGCTTTGTTTACACATAAAAACCCGTCTTCGAGATTAACCAGAATTAGATTAGAATTATCGGATTATGACTTTGATATAATATATAAGAAGGGAACAAATAATACAAACGCAGACGCTCTATCACGAATAGAAATAAATTCACAAACATTAAGAGACATGATTCCAATCTGTATTGATGAAAAAGAAAAGAAAACCTTGGCAATAACAAGAAGTATGAAAAATAAAATTAATAATGAAAATAATGATAACTATGATAAAAATAATGATAAAAAGAACGTTCAAAGAGAAGAAAATATTATAAAAGACTGCATATCTCGAAAAGAGACTGATCACCTCCATATGTGGGAATGTACGTCAATAAATAATATAAAGGGTACCCAAAAGATTGAATTTATATATGATAATAAGCTGCAGCAAGAATTAAAAAAGGAATTGAAAGAGAAAAACGATAAAATAACGCGCATAATATGCAACAAAAGCGATCCTATGTTTTCAGGAACATTTTTGGAGAAACTTTTATTGCGATTGAAGAAATTTAAATTTAAAAAGTACGTGCTATATGATAATGATGAAATATTTAAATATATAACGGCCGAAGAATTGAAAGAAAAATATAACAATTTAAAGAAAAATGATATCGAAATAATTATATACAGAATGCCAAGAAAAATAAAAGATAATATAACACAATATAGATTGATAGAAGAATTTCATGACTCACCACACGGAGGACATTTTGGAATTAAGAAAACACTCTCGAAATTGAAACAAAGATATATATGGAAAAATATGAACAAAATGGTTAAGAAATACATAACAACATGTGATTCGTGCCAAAGACATAAACAGATAAAAAATACAAAAGAACCTTTTACTATAACTGACACACCAACACACGGTTTCGACACTGTTGTAATGGACACAGTTGGTCCATTAAGACCATCCGGACAATTTAGATACATACTTACCATGCAATGCGAACTGACAAAATATGTCGTTGCTTGTCCGATTGAATCAAAAGATGCCAAAACAGTCGCAAGATCTTTGATAGAACATATTGTCTTAAATTACGGTTTATTTAATATTCTCAAAACAGATAGAGGAACTGAATTTACTAACGAATTGATGAAAGAGATTTGTGTATTATTAAAAATAAAACAAAATTTTTCAACACCTTACCATCATGAAACTTTAGGCACAATAGAACGAAATCATCGTGTTCTAAATGAATATTTTCTCAATTTTGTGAATGATGATAACTGGCATGAATGGATACCATATTATACTTTTGCTTTCAATACAACACCTAATGTCGATACAGACTATTCACCGTTTGAACTAATTTTTGGTAGACTTCCTAGACTGCCAAACGACATTTAATGTGACACCACAAAAATTTATAATATGGAAAATTATTTAAATGAACTAAAAATTAGACTTAATCACTCATTACAAAGAGCAAGAGAAATGATTCTCGATGTGAAAAAAAAGAGAACTAGAATCTAAAAAGAAGCAAAATAGAATAGACATTAAAATAGGAGATTTAGTTTTAGTTAAAGTTTTGAATAGAAAAAAATATGAAAACCCATATAAAGGTCCATACAAAGTAATAGACTTAGAAGATTTGAATGTAGTCATAGAAATTGATAAATCAAAAACAAAAATAATACATAAAAATTTATTAAAAAGATATATAAATCAACACACAAATATATAAAAACTATAATTATAACTAACTAGATAAATAAGAAAGGTATAGAAAACACCTTATAAATATTCACACATAATCATACACATATGTTTAACTTTTGTTTTTAATTTTGTTTCATTTGTAATAATACCCAAACCTAAAAGGGTAAGGGTGTAGTGTGTCTATATTTCATTACACCACTGTAGCATTGTAAAACATTGACATTGAAAATTAAATCATTTTGTTAATAAAAAGTATTTTTAAGAATTCCATTTATTAAAGCCAATGAACTTGAATTACGATTCATTTATGTCTACTCAGCAATAATAAGCATTAAGTTTTGTTTGTGTAAAATTATTTGTATGAAAATTATTTTTGTAACTTGAACTCTGTTTTAATGGTTTATGAGAACCAAAATAAAAAAATTTACTAAAAGCTAGGGAGCAGCAAATCAATTATTGATTTGTTGGTAGCCCAAAAGAATGCTGACATATAGAATAATTTAGTATATAAGTTTTTGAAATTGTGAATAAAATTTAGAATTAATTTGACGGTCAAGAGCTATTGTTACTTTTTAATTCTCAAGTGGGCATTTTGATGCTCTTATGAATCGGCTGGGGAGCTCAGTAATACTCAATCCTTTTTTTTATACAATTTTTAAAAATAACACTTTTGTTTTTCTAACAAATAAAAGAAATAATAACACAATATATATATATATATATATATATATATATATATATATATATATATATATATATATATATATATATATATATATATATATATATATATATATATATATATATATATATATATATATATATATATATATATATATATATATATATATATATATATATATATATATATATATATATATATATATATATATATATATATATATATATATATATATATATATATATATATATATATATATATATATATATATATATATATATATATATATATATATATATATATATATATATATATATATATATATATATATATATATATATATATATATATATATATATATATATATATATATATATATATATATATATATATATATATATATATATATATATATATATATATATATATATA